>PVIU01006548.1:0-100630 GCA_004026605.1 Ondatra zibethicus
GTGAGAGAGGAGTGTTGAAATCTCCTACTATTAGTGTGTGGGGTTTGATGTGAGCTTTGAGTTCTAGTAATGTTTTTTTTACATATGTGGGTGCTTTTATATTAGGGGCATAGATATTCAGGATTGAGACTTCATCTTGATGAATCTTTCCTGTTATGAGTATGAAGTGTCCATCTCCGTCTCTTCTGATTGATTTTAGCTTGAAGTCGATTTTGTTAGATATAAGTATAGCCACACCTGCTTGTTTCTTAGGGCCGTTTGATTGAAAAACCTTTCCCCAACCCTTTACTCTGAGATTATCATTTCCATAAAGTCATTTAGTTGCATTCACACAGTATGTAGGCCTTTCACATTGGTTGCTACTTTTTCTTAGCATGCAACATTTACTGATATTAATCATGCTAGTTCATCGTCTTTAAGTCTAAGCACCATCCCCTTGCCTGGATGTCACTATTCACTTATATACTATCCTATTAGAGGATATTTTGTTTACTTCCAAGTTTTAATGATGATTACCTAAATCTTCTACAAACATTCAAAGATGAGAATTTTGTAGATATTTTCAGCTCTTGGGTAAATATCAAGGGGCATGATTGCTGGAGCTTATGGCAAGAGTATGTTCAAATTTGTAAGAAACTACATGACTTTCTTCAGAAGTCACTGTGTCATTCTGCCTTCTGGCTATGGCATCTTCTCTTAAATTTCCATTTCCATGTCCTTTGACTGGAACATTCTATAACTGTTATCCTATGCCTATCTCGACTTTGCATTTTAGAAATAGATATTTTGTCTTGTTTTACAGGCTCACAAATAAAGAGAATTTTGCCCAAGATTGATTATACCCAGAGACTAACCTGTATGTAACTTAAGATAGCTAGATTATTAAATTTAAATATTTTGAGTTAGTGAATCTGGGATAATATTTAGTATTGAAAGAGGTTGAGGTTTGGGGATTTTGGAATGGCATGAACATATTTGAACGAATGACAGACCTGAACTGTTTGAGCTCCTAGGGGGTGGGATTAGGGAGAATCATGGCTTTCTGAAGATATTCATATTTTCACATATGAAATCTGTGAGCATGTTACCTTACGTGGATAAGAAAGTTTTGAGGTTATGATTAAGTTGGAGTACTAAGATAGAGATAGGTAGAGTATTATGAATTATCTTAGTAAGACAACTTGAATTAAATGGTCCCTTATATGAGAGAGGCAAAAACAGTTGTATTCAAGTAAAGAGAAATAAGATCCTAGTAATATGTATACAGGAGAAAAATATGTAAATGCCCTCTGTCAACTCAATGACACAAGGTAGCTCTCTCCATACATGTGTAAAGATTGTATTTTTACTGGCACTCAGATTATGAACTTGTGACTTCCAATCTTACAAGATGAATTTGTCCTGAGTAAACCACTAAATTAATGATAATTTTATTATAGAATTATATTATTTAATTAACATGAGAAACTAATAAATAATATACTCCACTGTGACCATCAATAAACTAGTTCAGTATTCTGGTAGCTTTGCACTAAACATTATTAAATATTTTAAAAAGAGAGATGCAAATATTTAGAAAGAAGTTTAAAATGATGCTTTATTAGATGCTAGACTTTATTAAGAACTCACTGAATAAATCCCCAAAAGAACATCTATTCATGGAAAGCTTTTGAGTAAATCTTAATACCCATGACAGAATGTTCCCAATGCAAACCTCTTTCAGAATTTCCTTCTTTCCTTTTTTACATAATTATAAAATAATTTCTTTGTGCTACTCTAGTGTATTGAATCAGAAACATCTACTATATGTTCATGTACTTGAATGCTTGGTTCTCCTCAATTGAAGCCACTGCTCATGGGTTATGGAACTTTTAGAATGTGGAGCCTTGTGTAGATCAGTTGGTCTGAGTTTGAAAGTTTGTAGCATTGCTCCACCTCCAGCTTGCCCCTTTGACTTCCTGTGTGATTAAATCTGATCAACTAAGTTTTTAATTGGCATCCTGAGACCTTGCTTTCCTTCCCTTTATGAACTCTGCCTCTGGAACTGTAAGACAAAATAAACTCTACTTTACGTAAACTGTTTCTGTTCATGGTATTTTACAACCGCAACAGAAAAGGAACTGATATATCTACAGTCTCTGAAGAAATCTACATTGCAAACAATAGCCAATTGTGATATTTTCCTCTGTATTTTACTTTCCCTTAAGTGGAGCTCATCATTTTCTTATTAGTTGCATCTACAGTTAAGATCATTAAACTCAACAACTGTAATGGAAGATTTGCAAAGAACAATTTAGGACTAACTTGAGAGTATTTGATGCAGGAGGGAGTTTTAAAGCTCCGAACATGCCATTGAGTCCCTATTGTTTCACTTCTAAGTTTCTTTTTTTTCACTCTGTAGTCCAAAATAATAGAGAGCATGACTCTGAAACTCATAAGTGCAGTCTTATGGAATTAAAACCAAAATTGATGTGAAGACTTACGTGTAATTAATCACTTGTCGATAACAAATTTTGAAGCATGTGTATGCTGTTTCTATCTTTCTCTATATATTTCTTTATCTTTCCTTTTTCCTATCATCTTTCTCCATGTTTCATACATTTTGTTTAATAGAGTTCCAATCAAGAATTAATTACTTCCTTTATCCCATAATATACTGCCAGTCTCTTTTCTACATGCATCAGAGTTTGCAAAGATGACTGAGAATGTTTACATGGTATATCCTGCTACAGTCAAATTTCTTAGTCCTGTTAATATTTTTGACCTCTTGATTAGTAATTTTTCTCCTAGTATGTTTTTCATTAAGGTTATTCATCAGAAGCTCTGTTAAGCTTCTGAATGGTAAAAAGTTTGGAGTTCTGTTACCTAATCCTCTCCCTCTTCATTGACTCTAAGATAAGGTGTGTACACACAAAGGGCTAAAACTTAGAAATCAAATATCAGCTTCATAAATAAACAATGCAGTGCATTCTAACTCCTCAAGATAAAGAAGTTATTGAAAGAAGCAGAGTTTTCACATGCTAATTCTAACAGTGATCTGAAGGTGGCCGGGCTTCTAGGAAAATCTTACTTAACACACGTTTTGAGTTTGTTTGAGAAACTAGTTATGAGGGGAAAAAAAAGACTTACTTGGGCAAATCTTGCCTATAGAGAGCCTAGAAGTTCTTAAAATCCATGAAACAAACGCTAACTGAGTAAGCTGATAATTAAGGTTTCATTGCCCTTTATTGGCCCAAGGAACAATTATTATTAGAAGAGAATGGTAAAAAGACAAGGTTTTAGAAGCATAGTTGTTCCCTATCTTTGTAGCATATTACAATTGCCTAGAGAAATTTTAAAAAAATACCATAATTCAGAATTCCTGATTTCCTGGAGGCAAGAGTACAGATTTGACTGGCTACTTGACTATTCTCTTCTCTTCTCTCCTCTCCTCTTCTCTCCTTCCCTCACTTTTTTCCTCCCTCTTTCTTTTTCTTCCTTCCTTTCTCTTTTTCTCTCCCTCTCTCACTCTTCTCTCTTTCTCTTCCTTCTCTCTCTCTCTCTTTCTTTTTCTCTTTCTTTCTTTCTTTTTTTATTCTGTCTTTTATAACATAGGTGATAGAAGCATCATTCTGAGGAAGCTTTTTAGTATCTTTAATTTTAATTATGTTAATTGCACTCTATGATTTCAAATAAGTAAGAAACATGAGCTTGGCTTTGTAGAAAACAGGCCATAGCACCCTCCCTAGAAAGTCAAGTGGTTAGACTGCTCAGATTAACTGATTAATTTGCTGTTAGCTGCATTTGGGAACTGCTTTACAGAAATGAAAATTGTAAACTAAGATTGCACTTTCGTTTCCTGGCTGCTCAGACCCAATTAAACACACAGAACTATATTAATTAAAACACTATTTGGTTGATGGCTCAGGTATATTTCTAGCTAGCTCTTATACCTTAAATTCACCCATTTCTATTAGTCTATGCACTGCCACATGGCTGTGGTGTTACCTCATTTTCTACATATCTTGTTTCCATGGTGGCTGGCTGGTGTTTGCTAGACTCTGCCTACTCTCTCTCTATATCTCTGTTTGGAGTCTCCACTTTGACTGTACTCTGCTAAGCTATTGGTTAAAACAGGGTCATTCATCAACTAATAAAAGCAACACATATACAGAAGGACATCCCACACCATCTCCCCTTTTCTCTATAATTAAAAAAGAAGGTTTTAACTTTAACATAGCAAAATTACATATATATAAAACAGTTATATAACAAGAATTGTAGTTATATTATTGAGTCTATGCAGATTAGGTCTAAGTATGTCTCTCTTAGATTCTCTGGGATTGTGATTTGTGGGCTGGTTTTCTTTGCTTTATGTTTAAAAACCACTTATGAGTAAGTACATGTGATAACTGTCATTCTGGGTTAGAGCACCTGTCTAGTAAACAGGAGATCCTGGGTTCGAATTCCAGAGGTGCCTTGTGTATGGCTACTGAAAATATTATATCCCTTTTATTTCTCTAAAAAGACATCAACTGAAATCATTGACCATTTATAATAAACTCCCTTTAAATGAAAACAAACATTTATAAATAATATTTGGGAATTTGGATGCAGTTTTTAGACTACTTCCTGCTAATTGGGAATGCTGTTAAGCAGGCCTTTCATGGGGTATCCTGTGTGGTAGGTCCATCTCATCCAGCAGTTCTGAAGCTGTCATGGATGTTAGACCATCTGGGCCATTGTATCAGGGTGTCTTGCTTGATCAAACCATGTTAGCCAGTAAGGAAACCACAGCTTTCTATCCTATGTGTAAACAAAAGCAGAACCTCTTATACAAAGTAACATGTCCTTAGACTTTAAGTTTGAAGTCACGATACCTTTAAAATATATATGTTGGTTAAGCTTAGCAGTTCATACAATGAAATGTCTCTCTGTAGTTAACTCATTCACAGTCAAAAAATTCAAAGAAAAAAGTATACATAGTCTAGACTCTGTATTTTTCATCCTTACATGGCTTTTTTACTCTTTTTTTTTACTTTTATTTTTTAAGTTTTGTTTTTTGAGACATGGTTTCTCTGTGTATCTTTGGCTGTTGGGGATTTCACTCTGTAGATCAGGCTGTCCTTGAACTCACAGAGAAATATCTTTTGAAACTTTCTTCTCTTGTGTTCCCAAGTTCTAGATTGTTCCCAAGTTCCAGATGACATGGACTGTTCACTGAGATTTGTCAACAATTTTAGTGAGAGTTTCCTTAAAATCCTTTGGAAATTTTTAACATGCATCAGAATTCTAACAACATAGATCACTTATGGAAATTTTACACATAAGAATATTTAAAATACAACTGAACATTGTTTTGTTTTTTCCATTTTTTAAGAGTTCACTTTAAAAACTCCATTAGGTAGGTGGCAATGCCCTAACCATATGTACATTGTTAGGCTCAAGGATTTCTTCTATCCTTGTCTAGGGTAGTCCTTTACCTTCTCTCCTTTCATCCACTCAGCAGCAGATTAAACTTTAGATGAACCTTGGGGAATCCTGTGGAAGAGAGGAATGAGTAATTATGAGAGCTAGAGGAGCCAAGGTCTTCACAAGAAAACTAGAGAATCAACTAACCTGGGCTCATAAGGGCTCATAGAGACTGAACCACCAATCAGAGATTTGCATGGGACTGACCTAGGCCCTCTGCATATATGTGACAGTCGTGTACCTTGGTCTTCTTGCCAGCCTTCTAACAGTGGAAACAGGGACTGTCTCTGACTGTTACCTGCTTTTGGGACTCATTCTTTCTTCTGGGTTGCCTCATCCAGCCTCAATAGGAGAGGAGGTACCTAATCTTACTGTAACGTGTTATACCATAGCTGGCTGAAATACATGAGAAGCCTATCCTTTTCTGAATAGGAAGGAGGAGGAGTGGATTGAAGAGGAAAGAGGGGAGGCTGGGAGAAAAGAAAAATGTGATGGGATGGGGAAAATGAGTTAATTAATTAATTAATTTTAAAAAGTTAAGAAACCAGAAACTACATGGTCCTCAAGCACAGAAGAAAAGGGCTCAGATTTAATCCACAATCATCATAAAGTTGTAAGCTAACACCTCTATTACCTCCATTTTATGGGTATCTGGGTATCTCCTGCGTGTATCAAGGATACTGACTCTCTGGACACAGTAGAAGTCAGGTGTTTGAGGTCAAAGACTCACAGCCAAACCTTAGTGTTCCAGGGATATCCTTAGTGTTCAAGTACATACTTTGGGGTTGGTGTGATGTGGAACACAAATAAAGTCTATGTGCCACTTTTGAAAACAATTCTTTACAATATTTTGTGGTTTGACTGATGAATGCCTCTGACAGGCTCACTTGGAATACTTGGTCCAAAGCTGCTGCTGGTTTTTGTGAAGGCTATAAAACATTTAGGATATTGGTTCTCAACCTTCTTAAACTTGGAACTGTTTAATACAGTTCCTCATGTTGTGGTGACCCTGAACCATAAAATATTTTTTGTTTCTCCTTCATAACTGTAATGTTGCTACTGTTATGAATTGCAATGTAAATATCTGCTATGTGACTCCTGTGAAAAGGTTCTTTGACCACCCCCTCCCAAGAGGTCATGACCTACAAGTTGAGTACTGCAACTTTAGGAGGTAGAAGTTCGGTGAACAAATGAGTTATATACATGAGCCTTTGGGTTTTATATTCAGTTCCTACTTTCTTTCACTCTGCTTTCTTAATTTGTATACAATATGGCCAGTCAGCCTCTTGTTCCTACAATAATGCTATCCTATGTGCCTGCTATGATGGACTATATCTCTCTTAACTATAAGTGAGAATAAATTCTTTCTCCTTTTAATTGCTTTTTATCAGAATAGTTTATCACATACATAAAAAACTAATACACTTTGCTAATGTAATGTTATCCACTTAAGCATATAGGACTATGTAAATCCTCACAAGTCCATCAAGTTCTTCTATGAGTTCACATTTTCAACAAATTTTTGTTTTGCCAAGTACTGTTCAGAGTCCTGGGTTAATGATCATAAACAAGACTTTGTTTTCAAGGCAGTTTTAAGATAAAATTTGTGGAGACAGTTAATAATTCTCTATTGCTATGTAAAATTAGCAGTTTGAAACACTATCTTTTTATGAGCTCATAGTATCAGAATTACAGACAAGGGTCAATTTGGTTCTTTGTCTAACATCTCATAGGGGAAAATTCAAGGTGTTTGCTTGGCCGGTCTCTAATTTTGGGGTTTAGAAATCAGGTAGGTTATGAAGAGAACCCTATTATGAGCAGGAATTCATAGTCTTATTGGTTGCTAATGGTCAGATTAAGACCTGATCCCCTGGAGCCTCCAAAATTACTTACCATGTGGTTCCTCTGTCTTTAAAGACAAACATGGCATGTTGAAACTTTTCATACAAAAATGCCTCTTGCACTTTTGAAACCAGACAAGAAATCATTTGAAAAGCTAATGTTTAGATATACACACATGGTGTGGGAAGTCCTTCTGTCTATGTATTGCTTTTATTGGTTAACAAATAAATCTGTTTTGTCCAGTGGCTTAGCAGAAATAGAATTAGGTGGGAAAACTAAACCGAATGCTGGAAAAAACAAGGTGGAGTCAGAAAGCCACCATGGAGCCGCCAGAGGAGAAAGATGCAAGCTGACAGGTGGAACCTTGCCAGTAGGCCACGAACCTCGTGGTAAAATATAAAATAATAGAAATGGAATAATTTATTATTTTGGGGCTAAGCAGCTGGGAATGAACAAGCAAGGTCCTACAACAAATTGGAGCTCCAATGTGGTAAACTATATCCACGTAAAACCTGACAAAGCTTAAAAAGGAGGGGAGCAGAGAAAAATGTAGAACTCAATAAAAATCAATAAAAAGAAATCTAGAAAAAAAAACAGAGTTAAGCATGGATTTTGGTAGCCACAATTTTTTTTTTCTAGATGGGCTCACTGTGAGCAGGGGTGCTGTGGCTGCTTTAAGAGAAGTGTAGTAAAAACTGTGTAGCATCCTTAAAAATGGTAGCTTCCTAGTTTTACCAGCACAAGTTGCTCAGTCTCTTTTGGGATGTTCAGCTACAGAGCATTTAAATGGGTTTGTGAGCAGAGTGCTACAACTTGCTTAATGGCCACATAGACCTGCTGTATTCCTAAAAATGGGGTAATGTACATGCCTCTCAGAGGCAGCAAACACGTCTTTGCCATTTTGGACTGTGCTGAGTAAGCAGGCAGGGATGCATTGTCCCTATCCATGCCCACTTAGCATAAAAAAGTGGTTCTGGTCAGAAAAGGATTACAGATAGACAACAAAGACAGATCCAGATTTAAAAAAAAAGACATCTAAATGGGTCACAGTGTTGGATAAATATATGTAGGCCTGAAGAGAGAAGAAAAAAAGTAAGCCACATAAAGATGGAATATATACAGAGAGTCTGGATTATGTATATTATTGTGTTTTCTTTGATTTTTATTTTTTGACTGTGAAGGAGCTAAGTACAGAGAGATATTTCATTGTATAGACTGCTAAGCTAAACCAACAGATATACTTTGAAGATATCTTGATTTCAAAATTTGGGTCTAAGGATATGTTACTTTGAAAAAGAGGTTCTTCTTTTGTTTCCACAGAGGATGAAAACTTATGGACTTCTTCCATACTAATGTGGTTTTATGGGCCAAGATCCCCTGAAAGGTTACAATGAACACCCCCAAAAATTACTTTGCCCAACAAAAAGCAAGAAGCAGTTTGGAGAGAACTATATCCAAATTCCCTAAATGATTGTTTATAAATGTTTGTTTAGCTTTAAAGGAGGATATGCTATAGAAATTTGCATTGGTATGGATCTTGGGCTATTGATACAAATTTAAGGTCAATTTTGTTATATGTATTTCTGATCTTGATTAAGGTATTGTGTTTGTCCAGCTCATTTAAAAATGTAATGTATAATTAAGAAATATAGGTCAATATATAGTCATCTATAATAGTCAAGCTTATAGTCATGTTAGATTTTCTAAATGTACAGAGATGTATTTCAGATGGGTAGGCCTTCTTCAAATCTTTCAGAGACCTTCAGAATATGGCATTTAAAATGTTTAAGAGCTTAGGACTTTTCATGACAGTGAAACACATCTGCTCCTGGAAGCACCAAGCTACTTCAAGAGAATGGTGGGTGCCAAAGAGGCTCCTTATGGTGTTGGTTAGACATTTGGGTAAGAAACTGCTCTTGCTTGGACTGCTTGATGCTATGCTGCATGAACTAGACATACAGGACCCACAGCGTAATGACTGCTGAACTTGCCTAAAGGTGAGATGGTCCTTCAGGGTTCCTGCTACACAAAAGAGTCCGCCATACATTCTGCAGGACACAGAAGAGAGCAACTAATGGACTTTGCCACTACAAAGCAGAACAGATCTTCAAATTTCCTGCTTTGTAGAAAAGTCTGCTGGATACTATTGTCCTGTAGGCTGAGAATGGAGGCTGCAACAATACAGAAGAACTTTGGGTGACTGTCCAGGTAATGAAATGTCTCTGTCAATTCTTGAGTTTTGGAAGTTGCTTACAATGCAGTTTCTGTTTATACAGGTAATATTATATTCTTCTGGAGTCTTTCATGGCATTGAAGAATAGATAGTTATAGTTTTCCTTAGTTATGATAAAAAATAAAGTAGATGTAAATATTGTAACTATAATCCTTACTTGATATCTGTTTTATATGTAATTTTACTATGTTAAAGTTAAAACCTTCATTTTTATTTAAACAATAAAGGGGAAATGGTATGGGAAATCCTTCTGTCTACGTGTTACTTTGTTTTTATTGGTTAATGAATAAACCTGTTTTGGCTAGTGGCTTAGCAGAAATAGAACTAGGCAGAAAAACTAAACTAAATGCTGGGAAAAAGAAAGCAGAGTCAGAGAGCCACCATGGAGTCACCAGAGGAGAAAGACACAAGCTGCCATCCAGAACCTTCCTGGTATGCCACAAACCTTGTGGTAAAATATAAAATTATAGAAATGTGTTAATTTATTATTTTGAGACTGAACAGCTAGGAACAAACAAGCAGCCTTCTAAAACACCCACATGAATGGTCTACCATGTAGTTTGTCATTCAACATGATTATGTGAGGGATATCTCCCAGTACTGATAAAATCTACCCACACTCAGGAGAGAATGTACACACCTGAAGACTATGTCAAGTAACTTTAAAATTCTTTTTAACATTTTGACAGAAAACAATTTAAAAGATAATTAAATATAAAATATAAATGTAGTTAAATTAAGTATTAGGTATTAAAAACACAAAGAGTGGTGGCCTAACACAGCTTTTGGAGCTTTGGGAACATATTCACATATTGTCATGAGCATTACATATTATTCTGAAGGTCATTATTATGTCTGTCTTGAATGCATATAGTAATTAGCCAACCCTGGAAAAATTAATGGAAGTCTAATTGTTCGGTTTATATTTGCTTTCCAAATTGTTCACCCTAAATATGTGTCTAATATGCTAGACAAATGGCTCATAGAATATTAATATTTCACTGTTTTTGTTTATTGAGAATATTGAATGTAGAAACAAAGTATTTTGATCATATTAATTCCATGTAATCTATCAAATTTTCATTGATGGCTCTCCAAAAACCATGTTTACTCCCAACTTGATGTCATCTGCTATGTTTTCTATTCTTCCCACCTTTCCTACCTTCTTCCTTCCCTCCTTTCCTTCCTCATATCCTTTCTTCCTTTCTTTCTTTGTTTCAATAACACACAGGATAAAAAATGAATGCTCTCCAAAGCTTGTAGAAATGAAGCCATCCACTGGAGTATCTGATCAATCTACCTGGTGTCATACTCCTGATGAATCATGACTCTCCTTCTCCAAGTAATCATCAATTTACAAGATCTCAATTTTTGGTAGGTAGTTTATGGTTACCTCCCTCACACATGATGGAATGTTGACTGGATTAATGTTGTATAGGTCTTGTGCAGGCAACCACAACAACTTTCCTAAAGGTTAAAGCCCTTTTCTGTCCAGGAAAACACTATTTCCTGAAAAAAGGTATCTTTTATAAGGATCAAGAGCTGCTATACTCTATGGGTGTAAAGATAAGTAGTTGGAAAGAAGTTTGAACTATATCAGTATAGAAAAATATTAAGTTTGCCCCAGGTCCTATAAGCTCTCTGCTGTGGGTTTTTACCTGATCTGCAGTAGCAGGCATGAGTTTCCTCCTATGAAAAAGGTATTAAATCCAGTCAGAAAGCAGTTGGTTAGTACCATAATAGTTCCTTGATAATACCACTGTTGCACCAAGGGGCATTTTTATCAGGCTTATTGTTTGTGTAGCTCCCAGAGTTCAAAGTTGGGTAAGTGTTGTCTGGGTTTTCAGTCCTGCCCAGTCCTTGTTCCTGCAGTCGTTAAGTCCCAAAGAAATCACACAGAGGTCTACATTAACTATAAACTGATTGGCCCATTAGCTTAGGATTCTTATTAACTCTTATAACTTATATTAACCCATTCTTCTTGTCTATGCTAGCCACGTGGCTCAGTACCTTTTCTCAGTGAGACAATCACATCTTGCTTCTTCTGTGGTGGGCTCACAATTGCAGAAAAAGCTTCCTTCTTCTCAGAATTCTCCTGCTCTCATTGACCTGCCTCTACCTCCTGTCCTCCTGTTTGGTTGTCCCGCCTATACTTCCTGCCTGGCTACTGGCCAATCAGCATTAAAACATAATTGACAGAATATAGACAATTGTCCTGCATCACCCCCCCCCTTTTTTAAAAATAAGAACATCCATAGTCCATTTTTTGGGAATGTGGGTGTAGTTTTCCAGGCTACTTTCTGCTGGTTGGGGGTGTTGATAATTTTAATGGGGACTTAAAGAAAATATAGAATTATGATCAAGTCCTGACTGGAGTATCCTGTAAGTCTTGATCATCTCAGGCAGCAGTATTGAATCTGTTCTGGATGTAGAACTCAGATATTCAGGCCATCTGTTCCTACTGGAGATTTCTCAGGTGGTCTTCCTTGATCAAACCTGAGTTTTCTTAATTCAGAATAAATCCATAGCCTCTCATTTTCTGCGGAAACCAAAGCAAATCCTCTTCTCCAATGTAACATACCTTTTGACTTCAATTTTGAAGTAAAAATATTTTTAAAATACCTAACTTGGATTAATTCAGCAGCATTTATAAGCAAATTATCTTTTGGCAGCTGTTGCTCTTTCCTCAGCATTCAAACAATTCAAAGAGAGCATAATAACATACAGTATCCAGACTCTCTGTGTAGCTTTCATCCTTATGTGGCTTTATTTTAACCTGTATTTCTTTTATTTTTACTTTTAGTTTCTGAGACAGTTTCTCTGTATATCTTTGGCTGTCCTGGAATTCCCTCTGTAGACCAGGCTGTCTTTGAACTCACAGAGATCCACCTTCCTCTGCCTCCCAAGTGCTGGGATTAAAGGTGTGTGTAACAACACCCAACTACTCTCTTTTTTTAAAGACTTTTTAACTTTTTTATTTTCTCTCCCAAGCCTGCATATATTTTTAACACACCATTAAACATTTAGAGGTTTTCTTTATCTTTGAATCTCTCTTTACTGTATATCTCTCTTTGTCTAACCACATGAGTCTTTAATTTGCTAAGCAATATGGAGAAGATTAAAGCCGTGGCTTTAATGGCAGGATCCAGCCCATTCCTTAGCTTTATGAGATTCCAGCCTCATGGCTGAGGTACCGGCCAGAGCCATGCTGCCACAACTCGATGGCATTTCAAAGTTCCTGCCACCAATAGAAAGCATGTGGTCAGCTTTTGATCAACACCATTTAAGTGTTTCGTGGCAGGACCTCTTTAAATAGCTGCAAGGTTTTGCAGCTAAAGCTGAGTCAGGAAGCCTCTTAAATGAGAGCGCTTGCCTCTAGCAAGCAAAGCCCACCTGAGAAAATGCTGCCATCAATAAGCCATGCTTAACTCTCTTCTTTTCTATCTAGAATTACTTCCCAAGCTCAGGCTTTATGTGCATGCAGTCGTCTACACGTTGGGCACCATTTGTTGTTGGGGTTTCTGTCCTGCCCAGTTCCTGTAGTTGTTAAGTCCCAAAGAAATCACACAGAGATCTACATTAATCATAAACTGATTGGCTCATTAGCTCAGGCTTCTTATTAACTCTTATAATTTACATTAGCCTATTATTCTTATCTGTGTTAGCCACATGGCTTAGTACTTTTTTTCAGCAGCGTAGTCACATCTTGCTTCTCCTGTGTCTGGACAGGACTGCGGAGGGAGCTTCCTTCTTCCCAAAATTCTCCTGTTCTCATTGACCTGCCTCTACTTCCTGGTTGTCCTGCCTATACTTCCTGCTTGGCTACTGGCTAATCAGCATTTATTTAAAACATAATTGACAGAATATAGACAATTGTCCCACATCACTTCCTTCTCTTTGGGCATTTTCCAGTATGAAGAAATCAGGTAAGTTTATAGGACCATAGTGGCTTATTTTCTCTATGTCCTATGACAAAGTGTATGGAATCTTTAGAACAGGGTCTTAAAGTATCAAGTTCTGGTAAGTAAGCAAGAGAAATGGCAACAGCCTGTATTGTTTATAGGGTTTGATATGCTCCTATAAACCCCTTGTCTACCTTGACCAACTACTCAAAGGGAGTTATTCCACATGGTGTCAGTCTGCTTTGTTTAGTTGGTTTGTGTTATTAGTTTTCAATTATTTGTGTTCTGACAGCTTATGGCTCCTGGAGGAACATTAATTCCCATGTAGAGTAACTTCAATTAAACCATACGGGAGTTTATAAAGTTTTAAGTTTCCTTCTGACCTTTAGTGTTTTAGCTATCCTCTACCTTCTCTCTTGTGTTCTACACTCTAATTCTTATTTGAGTCTCCACTCCCCCCATTTTATCCTATTTCTCCTTAATAATTTTGTACTCTATTGTCTCACCTCCATTAAGATCTTTCTTTCTTTTTGTTTCTTAAAGTCTATTTGTGTTATTACTGGAGAATCAAGAGACAAGACAAGACTTAATGATATTCTAAGCTGTTAGATCCAGTGAATGCTGACATAATTGGAGCATGCAGACACTCGGTTTTCAACAGGTCTGAATCAGTTAAATTGTTATCTTTGGCATTACAGGGTACTTCTCCATGGGTGGAACATAAAAATCCACAGAAACAGAAGGAGAAAAACCCTTTGGAATAAACTTATGCATGTAAATATGTATGGATAAAGGTGTTTACTGTGTGACTCACTGTAGCACACTGCAGCTTCATGAAGAAAGTCTCCCTTTCTTCCTTTCTTTTTCTTTTCACTTTCTTCTCTTAAGTTTTATTTTCTTCTATTTGGGGATGGGCATTGGGTGAGATTGGAGATATAACGTGTTGATGCAATATGAAAGACATAATAAATAAAGAGAAATTTAAAATGTTAATTCTCTACTATTAAGATTAATGAAATTCTGTGATAAGAGCATCTGTATCCCATAGCCAAGTTTTAATCCTTCTGTTACTGAAGATGATTCTTTTCTTTCTTATTGTTTACTTAAATTTGTTCAACAGTGAACGTTCTATTTCTTAGTCAAAACCTGCAGTCTTTCTGTTCACTCTGACATAATTAATCATTATTTAAGTTTAGAGGTTGGGATGTAGAAATCTGGAGATCATACAAAACATTATCTTCACTTGGCTTATCATTAATATACACTGGGATTTCTTTTCTATAGAGAAGATGAGGTATATTTGGCAAGTGTGACTCACTCACAGAGATGTCTGACCCCTCTGGCATGGAAATGAGGGAACAAAAGGAAAGAAAGAAGAGTCATACTTGAACAATGACTTTCAGTGAACAACACTAAGTGTCTCTTTTATTGGAATTTCCTTAAGTTGAGCCCATTTTATGAATGTTTATGTACTTCGGAGAATTATCATTTCTCATGTTTATTCTCAGCCTTTGTGAATTAAGCAATTCTTTAAACATTTTTAGTGAGTTCTGTTCACCTAGCATGGACAATTCAAATAAAAATTATGTAACATCTTTACCTGAAATGGTACTTCTTTGATGCTCAGGTATTCAGTTATTTGATTTAAACAAACACCCGATATGAATAATGGATTTCAAGGTAATTTGTAATTTATATTTTCTTTGATGATTACTATCTTACTTTGATCCATGCAAGTTCATGATAGTTATTTGTAATTTTCTATTTAATGTCACATATATCACTGTAGAAAGATGTTCTTTTAAATGAAAAAAAATAGATAAGAAAATAAGCTTTGGTGTCAATAGCTGCAGATATATCTAAGAAGACAAAGAATATAAAAGAAAGTAGTCATTGGTTACATCAGATTTCAAAGCATTCTTAGTAGAGCAGTAAAAGTGACTGCTCAGTTGCAGGGTTTGAATGGGAGTAGATTGTAAGGAAATGAATGTGGATGGCTGTCTTCCTGTGGAGGCTGAAGGAATAGTAATTTCACATACTGTTGAACACAATAGACCTTGCCAGCAGGTTCTGGAGATGATCCTGACTTAAATGGTTCCACTTGACCTCTTGTTTTTTCTACTCAGCCACATAATCTGTTATAACTGGGGCATGAAAATGGCCATATCCAGACTGATGTTATTTAAAAAGGGAGTTGGTGCTTCTCTTCTTCCATTCCCCATACTACTTCATTAAATATAACCTAAAAGAAATCAACCATACTAAGAGCCGCCATTCTATGTAAACACTTTCCAAAGTAGTGTTTCAGTATATAAGCATTACAAATCAGTGTGGAGAGAGGGTGAAGTTACGGTAAAGAGAACATGTTTCTGACAATATACACCACTGAGATGAATTGAAATTCTAAATGAATAAAACAGTGACAGCGAAGGCCTGGTAAACTGGGAGTAATTAGCAATGCAGAGAATGAATAAGGCTCAGCCTGTGTCCTGCAGCAGCATAATCATAGCCACTTTCTGGGTCATGCATTCTTATGGGATGTTTTTATGTGATACTCACATGCACACTGTAGAAATAATGGGTCGGTTATAATACAGTTACTAATATGTCAGTGTTCTCTAAGTGTATATGTATCTGTCTTATATAACATGTTATTTCAGCCAATCTGGTGTGGCCATAATTGTAAAATAATGATCTTAGGGATATCCAGGTTATCATGTTAATATTTTTACCTTCCATCTTCTGGGATATTATTAGCAACAAGAGCATGTCAGAAAGTTTTATGTTGTAAGTTTTAAGTTTTTTTAAAGGGAAGCTACTCTCATAGTATCTTTTTAAACTTTTTTCCCTTTCTTCCTCCAATCCTCAACCTATAAGCTCATTAAAGTCAAATATGTCGTAAGTTCTCTTTGTCTTTCACCAAAATTCATATCAGATGACCTCCTCGCAAAGAATGACTATTGTAAATGTAGGAAGAGATTAGTATTCATTTCCAGGTGACAGAGATAGCACAGAAGAGAAGTTTGTTTGGGTGTTCTGTTTTGAATATTTCATCAGAAGTAACCATGGCCAACAAGCTGTTTCTATGATTATAAGACTTAAATTATTATTTTGGGTCACACCATTAGTCTTTGCTTAGGAAGTAGTTGCCATGTAAAGTCTCTCTTAGCTCATTAACTTTCATATTGTGCTTTGCATAATGGTTAGCCACTTCTATCAAAATCACTCCCTGTGGTTTAAATTTGGGAAACAGATAAGCCCATTCAGGAGCTTTTTTCATGCACACCAGTGTTTTGAAGGAATCTGCTTTCTAGTTATTGAAGGAAATTCATTTTAGCAGCCAGAGAAATTAAATTTTTGCACTTTTTTTTACCCCTTTCATATTTGAGCAAAACAACAGAAACTGTTCTGACTACTAATTTATCAATAAGTTCCTTTTAGCCTTCCTATCATTACCTGAAGCTGTTTCACGAAGTTAGGGAAATAACTATGTCATATAGTAGTTTTGAAACTCAAACTCACATAGAAATTTATACATAAAGAGATGTTCATGTATGTGTGTAGTTATGCATTTCTAAGCTATATGTTTATATAAATCCTATTTATACACATGTATGTTGTTTTGGTTGACCATTGTCATATTCCTTTAATTGATAACCAAATCTTAAATTGATACATAACAAATTCAAATAAAGGCTAGACTTTCCAAGTTCTTACCTAGGCGTGTTTTGTGTGACTATAAGACTCATATTGTAATTTTGTGTTTATAACTACAGAGTGTGCCTATTTCTAACATTATAATAAACACAAAATTCATAGGAGGAAACATTGTGATAAAGGAAAAATGTATCAAAGTGACAATAGTCATAAAAATATGATTTTTGGATCAGAACACAAATTATTTTTATTGCCAACAACCTCAATATGCCAGTGAAAAATTGTCCACTACCTGTACCTCAACATGTGAATGAAAAGAGACCACATCAAAAAAAAAAAAAACAATTAGGAACACTGGTGACTTAAACTTCTGAGAAAAACACAACTTACATTACCTGTGAAACAAATTTTTATAAGATTGTATAGCTAGAGAAGCTTTAGCAAGGTATGAAGAACTGTCTTAGTTAGGGTTTCTATTGCTGTGAAGAGACACCATGACCATGGCAACTCTTATAAAGTAACATTTAATTGGGTGGCTCACTTACAATTCCAGAGATTCAGTTTATTATCATCATAATGGGAGCATAGTGGCATGCAAACAGATGTGGTGCTGGAGCTGAAAGTGTTACATCTTGCGAGCAACAGGAAGTCAACTGATGGACACACTGAAGGAAGCTTGACCAAAAGAGACCCCAAAGCCAGCCCTCACAGCTACACACTTCCCTCACCAAGGTTGCACCTCCTAATAGTGCCACTCCCTCTGGGATCCATTTTCTTTCAAACCACCACATTCCACTCCCTGTCTCCCAAATGCTTATAGCTATATCATAATGTCAAAAGTACATTTAGCCCAACTTCTGAAGTCCTCATATTCTATAACAGTCTCAAACGTGTTTCAAAGTCTCTTCTGAGATGAATGGCAATCTCTTAGATTTAAACCCCCTCTTAAAAATCAAAATCAGCCGGGTGGTGGTGGTGCACGCCTTTAATCCCAGCACTCGGGAGGCAGAGGCAGGCCGATCTCTGTGAGTTTGAGACCAGCCTGGTCTACAAGAACTAGTTCGAGGACTGGCTCCAAAGCCACAGAGAAACCCTGTCTCGAAAAAACAAACAAACAAACAAAAAGAACTTTAAAAATCAAAATCAAAAATCAGATCACATACTTCCAACATATAATGTCACAAGATATACATACCATTCACAAACACAGGAAAAGTTGCATAGTGAGAAAATACTGTACCAAAGCAAAACCAAAAGGGCAAACTCCCAACTCCAAACTCTCCAGTTCTATGTCTGATGTCAAAATGCTCTGCAAACCTCCAAATCTGTTCAGTTTTCTTGACTGCAGCAACCTTCTCCTGGGCTGGTTCCACTTCATTAGCAGCTCTCCTCAGCAAGTATCGAATGACTCTGGTGTTGGGGAATATTATTTTAAGGTGTGTTACTTTTGTTTATGTTTCATATGTTTAACTCTGTGAAGCTGTGTTACTGTGCTTGTCTAAAACACCTGATAGTCCTAATAAAGAACTCAAAGGTCAATAGCAAGGAGGCAGGATCAAGGATAGGCAGGACTGGCAGACAGAGAGTATAAATAGAAGGGGAAACAAGGAGAAGGAGCAAGGAGAGACCAAGGGAGGAGGATGGAAGGGGCCAGCCACCCAGCTACACAGCCAGACACGGAGTAAGAAAGTATATAGGAACAGAGAAATATAAAGCCTAGGCCAAAGATAGATGGGATAATTTAAGTTAGGAAAAGCTAGCAGGAAACAAACCATGCTAAGGCAGGGCACTCATAACTAAGAATAAGCCTCCGTGTGTGATTTAATTAAGAACTGGGTGGTGGGGCCTCCAAAGAGTAAAGAACAAAAGAATAAAGAGCAAAAAAGAAAGAAAGAAAGAAAGAAAGAAAGAAAGAAAGAAAGAAAGAAAGAAAGAAAGGAAGGAAGGAAGGAAGGAAGGAAGGAAGGAAGGAAGGAAGGAAGGAAGAAAAAACAGTCCACAACACTGGCATCTCTAACATCTTGGGTTCTCCAAGGCAACCCAGGCTTCTACATTACAGCTTCACACAGTGGTCTCTCTAGTAGGCCTCCATTCAGGGACATCCCTGACACAAGCCTGGTCTCAGTGGGTTTATTCCATAATTCCTTCCTTCTGTCCTTAACTCTCATACCAGAACCATGTGGCAGAAGCTGTCAAGTTCTGCTGCTTGCTGGTGCTGGACCGTGGCCCCTTGTTCAGTTACATATTAACCAGCTTCCTGTCTTTCACTGCCTAAGCTTGGTTGTTCTGAAACTTGCTCTGCAGACCAAGATGACCTCAGACTCAGAGATTCTCCTCTGTTTTCCAGGTGCTGTCCCACCACATCCTGCTCTGAGATTTTCTTTAGTTTCTTTCCACAAATTGTCCACCTGACTGGGTAGGATCTTGTCCTGAGGTTCCCACTCTTTATTCCATTTCTCTGTCCCCTTAAAAACAGACTTTAGTTCTATTTCACTTTCTGGTGACCTTTTCCCCCTCAAAATTTAGTTTTTGTAATTTACTCTGCTTAGCTTGTTCCTTTTCACTATAAATCTTCATTAGTGTTACCACTAATATCCACACGACAGAGTCCATACTAGGTTGTTTTGAGATTTCTCCTTTCAATGGAATTAATCCAAAACCCTTTAATTGAGCCTCAGGCAGACTCTTCAGACAAGAACAAAAAGCAGCCACTCTCTTCACCAAAATATCACAAGCACAATCTCTAGGCAACATACTAAAATTCTTCTCCTCTGAAACCTCTTGAGGGAGCCTCTCATAGTTCAAATAACTCTTAGCACCATTGTCTTCTATGCTACAACTAGTATGGCCAATTAAACAGTATTAAAACATTCCACTGCTTTCCAAAACCAAACCGTCAAAGTTAAAATTCCTCCAAACAAACATATGGTAAAGTCTAGCACAATACCCCAGTATCTGGTACCAACTTCTTTCTTATTTAGGGTTTTTATTACTGTGAATAGACACCATGATCATGGCAATGCTATAAAGTAGAACATTTAATTGGATGGCTCACTTACAGTTTCAGAGATTCAGTCCGTTGTCATCGTGATGGGGATCATAGTGATGCGTAGGTAGATATGCTAGAGCTAAGAGCACTACATGTTGCAGGCAACATTAAGTTAACTGATGGACACACTGAAGGAATCTTAAGCAAAAGAGACATCAAAGCCAGCCCCCACAGTAGCACACTCCCTCCACCAAGGCTGCACCTCCTAATAGTGCTACTCCCTTTCGGGTTCGTTCTATTTCATTCCATCACAAGAGTGTTTCTCTCAGAATTGCTAGTATAAAAGAGACTAGTAGATGTATCACTAAGAAGTTTATTTAAAAGATTATATTTGACTGGTTAGCATAGTTGGTTGCAGCATGATGCTCAAAGTCAATGGTTTCAATCCCATATGAGCTAATAGTTAGTGCATTGGGTCTGGAGAGACCACTCTCTTGCAGAGGATTCAGTTTAAGTTCTCAGCATCCATACAAGCCAGATCATTGGCACTTATAACTCCAATTCCAGGGGAGTCATACTTTCTTCTGGTCTCTGCAGGAACCCCAAGCATGTGGAACATATATAAACACATTGTAACTCAACAAAAATAAATAAATAAAAATATTCTTTTAAAAAGAATGTTAATGATTTTGTATTTTATTGACCAGTTATATTCTATACCAGTGAATTTTTGTTTGAATATCTGTGACTACTAAAACTTTATTTACAGAATATTTTGTAATAGAATAAGTACAGAAATTTCTAAAAATGTCCATCATATTATGAATCTTGAACAGATTTTTTTGCTATATTCACACAATAGAATAGTTACAGTCTTGGGAAAAAACGCAATTATTTCCAGAAAATAAAAAATAAAATGGTAAGTGGGAAAAAATCCAATTATAAAATAGTAGGCATATATTGTGGAATTTTAGTGGAGTTGTATTACATTTGCTTATGCAGTGGAATATTTGTTTAATGATGCAAAGATGTGTTGCATTCTTTTATGTTGCATTTGTTTAACTCTGTGAAACTGTGCTACTTTGTCTGTCTAAAATACCTGATTGGTCTAATAAAGATCTGGAAGGCCAATAGCTATGCAGAAAAGGCGTAGGTGGGGCTGCCAGACAGAGAGGATAAATAGATGGAGAAAAATAGAAGAGGGAGGAGCAAGAAATGGAGAAGGAGAGGAGGATGCAGGGGTGGGGTCAGCCACCCAGCTACACAGCCATGTAGTCAGGCATGGAATAAGAAGGAAAGAAAAAAATATACAGAAATATAGAAAGGTAAAACCCAGAGGCAAAAGGTAGACAGGATGATTTAAGTTAAGAAAAGCTATCTAGAAACAAGCCAATCTAAAGCTGGACACTCATTTAAAAAAAAGAATAAATACCCCCGTGATTATTTGGGAACTGGGGGGCAGCCCTCCCGAAAGAGTAAAGAGAAGAAAAACAAGTACAGACATATTTTAGAATAAAATGTTAAAAAGGCATTTTCTTTCTCTGTTACATTGATGAGTTAAAGAAAATGCTAACGGAATCTATTTTCAGTTTAACAAAAAAAAAAGAAGAGAAAATAAAACTATTTATTAAGGTGAAGTGCTTTGAAAAATGTGGTTTTGCTTATTTATTCTTTACTAATGTGAAAAAGATAGAAACTGTTCCTTACACACCTAGAATGTTCTAGGCATTTTACATGCTATTATCCAGTTCTTATCAGTCTTGCAAATAAGTTTTAATATCCATAATATGAGTGGCATGTTTAATGTACAAGAGTTTAAATATCCCATCAAAGTGATCAAAATCAAAATTTCAACACTGATTTCAACCTTGGTTTACTTAGAAATGCACTGTATAAGATTCAAAAACAAAGATACTAAACAGTTTGGCCCAGAGACAAGTTATTTTCCTCGACCTGATTTCTTTCATAGTGTAGTTATCATTCTCATATCTAGTTTTCTTTTTCCTCATCTAATACTTAAGTTCATCACTTTATTGCTTTCCTCTGGAATTCCTCATTGTTCCACTATTGTTCTTAATTCCAGAATAGAAACATATTGGGAAGTCTGTTTTCTGTACTCCATATGTTTACCCTGCATTTAAAATCTTATACATATGATATACCTTGACACAAACAGTTTGCCATGACATAAATAGTTTTAAAAGACTATTGTCTCTTATGTAGAATAAAATATTGGAGCAAAAAATTGTCAAGCATGAATATGGGTGCTTCACCTTACTCCTCCTTTGCTCCTGTCTTCCTAAGTGGCTCTATCCAAAGCCATTTGTTAAGACTCAGTACAGCAGTCAGCAATGGAGTTGGAGATGTAGGATCTGGAATAACCTAGGAAGAACAGTTAATTTAACTGTGCTGAAGTTGAGGTGTCTGTGTCTATTTCTCTCTATATAGATAGTGTTGGTGAAATGTTGGTACATGGTGTGGGAACCCAAGTAACATGAAGGTGGTCAGTCTGGTGAGGGGACCTGGAGACCACGTATGATGAAGCAAATGCCTATCCAGTGTGGGCTGTGGTAAGAGAGCATTTGTACAAGTGTTCTACATAGCAGCAAGTATTATAAATAGTGAGATAGAAAGAAGGGGACCCAATCTGCAATTTTGAAACATCAAGAAGGATTAACAGTCAGACATTCATTCAGAGATGAATGTGATGTGTCAGACGTGTGATGAGAAGGATGTTCTTTCACTAGACAGCATCTATTCACAGAAGATATGCATCTCACATGATCAGAGCATTGTTCAGTCTGCACAATGACATTTGTAGTAAGGATAAAGAAGATCGTTTCATAATGATAAAAATGCTCTTTTAGTTAGTCACAAATGTTTATGCCACTAATAAAAGAGTTGCTAAATCCATGAAGGAATTACAGTGAGAGATCCCAATGCTATACTCTGAATAACGGACAGAGAAGTGTTGAAGAAACTAGGAAGCCCATAGACAATGTGAAAACTATCACTCACCAAAACTAGTTGGCATTTGTAGAAGAGTCTTCACAGATATTATCAGGATACAGACCATTTTTTAAATGTACACGAGTTATTTACCAATTTAGTGCATGTGCTAGCCATCAAACAAGTTTGCATAAATTCAAATTATTCAATTCATAAAATATCTTTCTGTGATTAAAATGTCATTAGATTAGAAATTTACCTGTGAGAAAAGGGTAACTGAGAAGTCTTCAAATATTTGGAAATAAAATTATAATATCTAATACATAGGGTAAACAGAAATCAAAGATGAATTTTTTTTTGGCTGAAAGAGATAATGAAACACTACCAAAAGATTCCTTGTGGCTAGTTGAGTATTTATAGTGCTAAATGTCTATATCATAAATAACAAAGCTCTTTGGGATGGTTAATTTTGGTTGTAAGTTTGATCGGATCTGGAATCAAGTAAAGACATACCCCTATTAATGAGCAGCTCTGTGAGTGTACATCCTGGAAAGATCAAAAGAGAGTACAAAGTCTTTTTCAGAGTGGGTGGCACCTACTGATGGCTCAGACACAAGAATGTCCAAGGGAAAAACAATGGTAGTATTTTGGTTAAAAATCAATAAAAACAAGAAATCCCATGAGAAAAATCAATAAAAATAATATGGAATTCGAAAGCATTAATAAAATGGATATATATCTAGCAAGCCTGGCAAGAGAAAAAAAGAAAAATTACTAAATAATAATAAAATATTACAGTTAAAACTGTGATGATAGGTTCAATATCAGATGAAATACATTCCTTGACAAACAGCAATACATTTCACTAAAGGAGAAATAGCTAGAGATGCTGAAATCTGCTATTTTGCAAAATTAGTATGTGCTAAAATAAGAAATAGTTATGATGGATAGCCATGTAACTGGAAAAGAAATTTAAACTATGAAAGAAATTGAAATTATAGGTAAAACTTTCCAACAAAGTAAACTACAGATGCAGAAAGCTTCAATGGTGAATTCTAACAACTTCTTAATTAAAAAAATAATAAAATACTCCAAGCATTTCAGGAAACTGAAGAGAATGGCTTACTTCCCAGGTATATCAGAAGACCAATAATGTGCTGCTATCAAAACAAACAGCCATTACAAGAAATAAAAGCTGTAAAACCATGTTTCCAATGAATATATGAGCAAACATCATAATTATACCCTTAAATGTTAGATCCAACAATATATAATATATCTTTGTTATTTAGAAACTCTAAATTATTATTACAGGAGTATGAATTTATTTTACTCTTCAAATATCCTTTATCATAATGTTAGAAAATTAAAAAGAAATATGTAATTACTAAATGCAAACATAATGCAATGACAAACTATACATGCATTTCTGTAGTTATGTAGTTGCGTTGAAAGACGAGAGATTTATTTAGGGCTGAGAGCTGGTAGTCCATGATGGAGTTTATGAAGAAGGCTGAGAAACTTTCAAGGATGGTATACATGTTTACTGCCTTAATTTTGTTGATGGCCTCATAGACTTGTTTGTAAATATGCATCAAAACATAGCAGGTCAGACAGTTTCTACCATAAGCAGTGTTTTACGTGTCTATTATATGGAAACAAATGTTAGTAATTTTTAGTATTCTCATGAAAAAATTGGATTGTATCTGATGATTATCTGACATATAATAATATTAACTTTCCAATATTGATGATTGTTTAAGACTGTTTTGAGACACTGTATGTACATATCTCTATAAAGACTGTATTTTTATGTCTGCTTATTATTAAAGAATTAGACCCACTGAATTATCCACAGAGATTTATCTTCTCATTAAAGCTTTTCTTTCAATTCACTTATAACATTCAGAAGGGTCATATGAGCTCAAAGGCAAGTTATCTCCTACCAAGCAAAGCAGAAGCAAATTGAAAACTGGGGTCATTTAAGAAAAATAATATAGAGGCTTTGTGTCCCATACAACCACATTTCTTGTAATGATCACCACAGGTCCTCCTGAAAAGTGTTCATTTATGTTCTATAGGGAATGTATTTTTTCTTTCACTTCTCTTTGGCAATAGGTGTTTTATGTACAAAATACCAATAAAAACTCATAACAAACTAAAGGCATAGCTGTTTTGCCTTTAATTTGTAAGGTAGGTAAATGTAGCTAAGGGAGGGATGAATTTTGCTCAAGGCTACAAATTTATTAAACAAAAACTCAAGGTGCAAACCGAGATGTCCTTTTCCAAGGCCAAGATGCTTGTAAGGAAATTTCCAAAACATTGTTTCAAAACCAGGAGAAGAGTGTGCTGTAGTTTTTAAAGAATGAAATTTAAGTCAGCTCCCTTTTTTCACATTTAGGGCACTGCTATAGTACGTTAGATGTCTTCTAGTCCCACCCTCACCTTTTAAAGGACATGCCCTGGTGTTTTGAAGGAAAGGAAACAAAAATGCTTTATTGTTTTAAAATATTCCCTTATTTTTGAGCATTTTTATTCATGTATACAATGAAATATAATATACATCCTCAATTTTGTATCCTCTAACTCCCACAATATCCTCCTGAACATGCCATCCCAACTTCATGTTGCCTTTATTCTGGGAACTAATTATATACAGTGAGTAATGCCCATATGTGCAAATAAACCAGCACAAAATTCCCAGAATAGATGGTATAGATGGTCTCCAGACCCTGATTGAGGACTGAGAAGCTATTTCCAGTTAATAGTTGCTTGTGGGAAGTACACTGTTTTTTGAGGATGTGGCCATTCATAGGTTTCCTATGATCGAGTGGATGTCATACCTGTGGTTTGATCTTGTTCAGGACTTGTGCAGATAACACATCTGCTTGTAAGTTCATGATTTCAAAGGCCATGCTATTCCCATAAAATAATATGCCACAGCAGTATTCCCCATCTCTTATTCTCTGTAGTGGTTTATTTGTCAACCTGACAGGATACAGAATCATCTTGGAGACAAGTAGCTGTATACATCTATAAAGGATTATCTAGATCAAGTTAAAAAGTGGGAAGTCCCATCCTAAATGTGAGTGACACCATTCCATTGAGCTGGGCCCAGAACTGAATAAAAAGAGAACAAAATTAGACTCAGAAAGCCATCACTCTCTGCTTCCTGAAAGTGGATACAATGTGACTTGCTCCCTCAAGCTCCTACCATTTTGACTTCTCAACATACTATGCTCTGAAACAGCTGTGGAACCAAGACAAGGAATCGGTATAGAAAATGGCATGTAGAAGTAGGGTCATACCTGTGAAAAATCTACCTATGTCATCCATAAGGCCTTGGAGCTGGTTTATGAGAGGAATGTGGGAGACTTTGGTGCTTATGGCTAAAAAACTTAACTGTTTTAAGCATAATTTAATGGGCAATTCTGGTAGAAGCTTTGAAAGCAAGCAGGAAAGATAGCAGAGGCCTGAATCATAAGATTTCAGAGAGTAACAAAACCTTTATCAAGAACTGGGGGAGGGGATAGGCAGGGAGGTGAGCAGAGAAAAATGTAGAGCTCAATAAAAATAAATAAAAAAACTGGGTTATAGTCAAACAAAGACTACGGATGCATTCTGCACATCTTCAGAATTAAAAAGTGATGGATGAATGTATGCAGTAGAGGAAGTTTCAAGACATGATAGCAGTCAGGGCTGTGACATGGTTAATACTCACCATACTTAGTTAAAGAGACAAAGAATAATACATGGACAGAAAGACATAAAATGTGCAGTTTGTTAAGGAAAAGTGCCCCAGAAAGTTTAAAATTGCAGTCTAGGTGGTGTTAAAAAAGAGACTGGAGGAACTAGAGACAGGCTTCCTATTTTGTACAGGGTATGGTGCCCTGAGGATAAGACTTCACCTACCAAAGACTTCGAGTTGTGAAAATGAAAATCTGTTTGAAACGAGAGTCTACACTGAGAATGCTTCCTGGCTGTGGAAAGTTTTCACTCGTGGAAGATTTTCCAGGGTCAGCACATAGAGGCCGTTGTCCCAAGAAACTAGGTTCTAGCCCAAGCTAGCAAAAGAACTTAGAAGTATTGTTCATATTCTGATATTTCTGCACTCATCAAAGATGCAAGATTAAAGGCACTATAATTATTAAAGCATAACTCAAGAGAACTACTGAAGCAAGCAATGCATAGGGTCAGAATCTCTGGAAGGATAACATGAGGCTACTGTAAGAAACTTTGAAGGTCAAGGCTAAGTTGAGATGAAGATCCCAGGGTGTTATGCATACCAGAACTGTGAGATATCAATCAGGAAACATTGACTGCATAAAGTAGAGCTTACTGAAGAGATGCTTGTGTGTGTAGCAAGCAGCAGAGCTAGACAGGGTGGGGTAGGGTAGGGTGTATTCAGTCACAAGCCAGAGATGTCATACATGGAGTTACAAGATTTGTATTTCTCTTGTTGTTTTATGGTCTTGCTTTAATCAGACCAGATTCATCTAAATTGGCTCCTTTGGAAAGAGAGAATGTTTGCTATGCACTGTTGTATATTGGATATCTGAAAAAACATTTTTTGATGTTTCCAAACAAACATATAAGTAACATTATACTGACTGAACAAGTTATAGTTAGGCATATAACTCTATGGTAGGGTCATATGAGAGGGTTTAGAGGGAGGAAAGGGAAGAGGAGATGTTGTGATTATATTATAATCTCAAAAATTAAAAAAATAAAGCACTCAGAAAATATCAATAAAAGAGAGATGCAGAGTCTCAGAAGAGAATCTGCACCTGCACTAGTAGACATGTTGGAACTGTTAAAGACTATGGAAACTTTTAGATTTGTACAGAATGCCATTTTGTATTATGAGACACCCATGAGTCTTTGAGGACAAGAAGTGGAAGATTCAGTCTTAAAATGATATGTTTGGATGTTTAGTTGGCAAGGACAAATTCTGATGGACTATGCTAATTATCAACTTGAAAGAATCTAAATTCAACCCAGAGACAAACCTTATGAGATGGCTTGGAGGGGTTTTCCAGATATGTTAATTGAAGTAAGAAGATGCACCTGAACTATCAGAATGAATAAAAAAAGGAGAGATGATCACAAGTATTCACCACTCCCTTCTTCCTAAATGTCAGTGCAAACCACCAGCCTCCATCAGCTCCTTCAATCAAACTTCCTGCTGTGAAGGGCTGTACCCTTGAACTTGAGCAATGAACAAAAGCTTTATTTATACATTTTGCTTTAGTTGAGATATTTTGTCACAGAAAGAAGACAATTAATGCAATTCCTTATCTACATTTCTATTGTACAATCACTGAGATATAAACTCTGTCTAACATTGGGTTAACAAGTGTACTCACTAATAAGTCTTTTTAATAAATAAATAGTTTCAAGTCCCTGGTATAGTACTTGTTTTACTATAGCTTCTAAAAGCATCAATATTATTAGTGATTGTGTTAGTTCAAGTGAACTATCTTTGACAAGTTGGTCCCCACTTCGTAGAAGAATTTAGAAAGTATTAGGAGGTGTGATATTTTTGTAGAAGGTGTGTAACACACACACACACACTCTAAGTCACATAAATAAAAATTAATTTTTAAAGCAATGAATGCAAAAAGTAAACATTTTAATTTTAATGCCTTCGGCCAGTCATTTCCTTAAAAGTCTTCTCTGGTCTAATTAGTTTATTAAAGGGGTCAGGATCTAGGCTATGAGAATTGTTACTCATCTCTTGACCGTTTAGTTTAGTCTTTCCTTTCCTTTTTCTGCTTTAAATATTCCTTCAATTTCAGTTAAAGAGTGTATTGGCTTCTTTCTTTGCTTAATTGTCTCCAAGTAATCTACACCAAAGCATAACCCCTTTATCCCGCAAAAGACCACTGAGCCTTTTTGTAGGCAAAAATCCAACCCCAAAGAAAACTCTAGCACTAGCTTTTTTCCACAGATCCAAATATACTTACTCACTATTTCCCTTCACACAATGATTTTCTTTGCAGAATCCTTGCCCCAGAGATTGAAGTATAAAAATGTATGTGTTTCTAATTATTTGTGTGCTAAGGAAGTTTCCAAGAGGCATGAAGGTCCTGTATAACTAATTTTATAGAATTATAAATGTGTGTCAAGTTGTAGATCAAGGACACCTAACATATGTTCTCAGTAGGAATATGGATGTACTCGTCTAGGAGAGGTAGGAGGTTAAACTAGCAGCTTGCATGAGTTTTAAAGCAAAAATGCCAAAAATCAAACATAAAAATAATTCCTGCAACTATAGAGGACAAAGTAATTAAGTAATACTATGTATCTAGTAAAATATACTTTATTGTTAACTCTTAATTTTTACATAGTAAGTTTCTTCTATTTAAAACAATCATTGTATAACCCTGACATGAAAACAGTGAAAGACATTATAAAGGGCAATGAAACACAGGGAAATAAAAATAGTGTCTTCATTGATAATAAATTAACTTAACTATTGCATCTTGGTAACTTGGTGTGTACAGCTTCTCTGTGGCCTGTTCTCCATCCATGCAGCTTTTATTGGTGGGCATCCTGTGGTTCTAGCATCTCCAATATCCCAGAGTCTCTACTGCAACTTGAGCTTCATCTCCACAGCTTCTCACAGTGCTATCTCATGGCCTGCTTCAGGGACTCTGACCTTACCACACTCTATGCGACAGTGTCTAAAACCATGAAGCAAGGCTCCATGATCCCCAAAAGCTTTCATTTTCTAAACCTGAAAAATTAGCACCAAAACGTTATCCATACCTAGTTCTGCTGTTGACTGGAGAAGTAGCCTCCTGAACTCCATCAACCCATGTGTGCTGACCTTGGGGAAACTCTTCCAGTTTCCTTTGGGGAGTATGGAACCCCTTTATTTTCTGCTTCCTCCTTTCATGTGCATACCTTACCTATTTTCTTAGTACAACACAGGATGCTTCCATTTGGTGGTCCTCTTCTAAATACTTAGAGTTGCTTTCTTAGCATCAGCCTAAAGCCTTCCCATTTTGAAATTTTCTGTGCCAAACGAATTTTGTCTATTACTTTTATGTTTAACTTCATTCAAGTTCTTGGGACACAGCCAAGAAAAAGCCAGATTCTTGGTCAACATATCACATGAATAGCCCCTATCCTAGTCTTGATAGAGTTACTGTTAATTCAGCCTTTACTGTAGCTGTCTCTCTCAGTATTCTTGTCTTCCACATTTCTTTCAGAATAACCTACTAAACTCTGCTTCCAGATGTCATGGGCTTTCTAGGCCAAAGTACAAAACTCTTCCACTATCCAGTACCCAAACAATTACAAAGTTCTAAAAACCATAGTCTCATGTTTATCACATTATTTTATTTCACGTGTAAGAGGGTGTTGACTTCATGTATGTGCACTCCAAGTGTGTGTCCAGTGCCGATAAGAGCCAGAACAGTATGCCAGATAACCTGGTCTTGGAGTTACAGACTGTTGAGGGCTGTCATGTTGGAGCTTGAAACTAAATCAGTATTTCTGCCAGGGCAGTAAGTGCTCTTAACTGTTGAGCCATCTTTCCAATCCACCCCATAATCATATTATATCACTATTACATAGGAAGTATTTGTAGCTATTATATCACCATACAAAGCCACTCTCAATTTTTTACAATATGTATTCTATATAATCATAAATTATAAAATAAGACAATGTTTTTAACTGAATTACTTATAAATCTAAAAATAGAGTAGTATTACTTGTGACTAGCAGCAAATCACAAATTCATTATTATTTAGAAAAACATAAAAACAAAAGTATTAATTTTACATATTTTATTATAGATCAAGAATAATTTCAGTGGGGACCAAGCATATTGATATGAGAAGTCAATACTATGAATCATAAACATATCATTTTCTAAAATTTTAAGAATATTGAGTGCTTCCGCAGTTCAATTTAGCCAATTTTTTAAACTAATCAATGCCTAAAAATTACTTTAGTTAAAGGACACATCTTTGCACCATCAGATAAAACTGTTTAAACATTAATGAATACTATTATAGAATAAAATAAAATAGGAGGATTCAAAGTAGATCTGGTTATAGTTAGCTTAATGAAGCATTTCTAATCTAATCATAAATAATTTATTAACAAAAACTGCAGGAATTTAATATCTTGGGTACCATATATACAAAGGTGATTTTTAAGAAATACTAGAATTTTATATTTTAAGTATATTCTTTCAAATTTGAAACTTGAAGGATACAGAGTAAAGTGACAGAGTAAAAATAAGCCAAGTAAAAATGAAAAATTCACTGAGAATCTGGATTCTGTGTATTATTGTGTTTTCTTTGAATTTTTTGACTGTAAAGGAGTTAAGTACAGAGAGACGTTGCATTGTGTGGGCAGCTAAGCCAAATCAGAATATATATATTATAACGGTATTATGACTTCAAAATTTGGGTCTAAGGATATGATGCTTTGGAAAAGAGGTTCTTCTTTTGTTTTCACAGAGGATGAGACCCTGTGGATTGCTTATAGACCAATATGGTATGATAGACCACGCCCTCCTGAAAGGTTGCTGTTAACACCCTCAAAAACTTACTTTGCTCAACTGCTGACTGAGATAAACCTAGCATACAGGATACACCATGAAAGACCTGATTAACAGCGCTCCCATTCAGCATGAAGCAGTTTGGAGAGAAATAACTATGCCCATATTCCCAAGTATTGTTTATAAGTGTTGTTTTACATTTAAAGGGGGATATGATATAGATGATAAAAGATAAAATAGATCTAAATATTATAACTGTAATTCTTGCTTGATAACTATTTTGTCATATGTAATTTTACTATGTTAAAGTGAAAGCCTTTCTTTTTTTGTGTAAACAGAAAAGGGAAAATGGTATAGGAGGTCCTTCTGTCTCTGTGTTGCTTTCATTGGTTTAATAAAGAAACTGCGTTGGCCTTTTGATAGGGCAGAACTTAGGTGGAGTAGACTGAACTGAATGCTGGGAAGAAGGGCAGCATAGCAAACACCATGAAGCTCCTGCCTGAGACTGACGCTGGTTAGAATCTTTCCCGGTTAGCCACGACCTCGTGGTGTAACACAGATTGGTAGAAATGGGTTAAATCAAGATGTGAGAGTTAGCCAATAAGAGGCTAGAAATAATGGGCCAGGCAGGGTTTAAATGAATACAGTTTCTGTGTGATTATTTTGGGTGTAAGCTAGCTAGATGGTCAGGATGAAAAGCAGGCCCACTCCTCCTGTAACAGCTTTCCTCCAGGAACCAAGGACTCTTTCCCCAATGATCTGTTCACAAGTATGAAGAGGGAGAATGAAAAGGAAAGATTCCCAAAGAGCAGATCTCAGAGTTTGGATACCAGTAAAAGGATATGAGAAGTGACTAACAAGGTAAGATACTAAGCTTTACTGTAAACTCTCAGTGTAAGAAAGACATTTAGTCTTAAGAGAAATCAGATGCAGTAAAGCTAAAACACTAAGATAGTTACATGTAAGTTATTTGAAACTATGTCTTATGATACTATATATTGAGAATGTTGGAAAACAAGCACTTCTATTCAATACTGCTTATAGATTGAATTTTTACTTAGACTGTATTTAGCAGAAATTTGTATATTTGATAATGTTCATATTCCATTTGTGTGTACCTGTAGAATGTCTCAAATGCATCCCATATTCAAGATGCTCAAATTTGCTTTTTTGTACTGTTTTCATGAATTAAGTTTTAAAAATTCATTAGTAAAATAATGTGTTTAACAGACTAGATATAAATGGTGTATATGTAAAATACTATATAGAAAATTATATAAACCTGAACTGTATTCTGTTTTCAGGAATGTAGCCTAAACTATAATAAAGAAAGTGAAAGGGCTTAGGTTTTGTAGTTATATTTTATAACAATTTATTCAATTTGAATACACAGAGAAAAATTCGCATAGGCATGTTAGTATTTGCTTATTTTTGTGGCAAGTATTGAAAGATTTCCTATATAATGCTCCACTTTTCTGGAAATTTAATATATGAGCTAAAATTTTGAATTCAAATAAATTAAAGAGGTAATATTGTGACATGATAAGAACTTTAAATCATTAGGGAGTCAGTGTTTGTTTAATAGAATTTTTACTGAATATGCAAATAGGAGGTATTTCAATAGCCAGAAATAACACAGGAAAATAAACTATTTATATAAGGAAGATCTTGCTTTATTTTTAAGTCTTCTAATATGTAGAAAACATATGCAACCTAGAGCCAGAAGCCTCAGTTACAGTCTTAGTGGGATAATTTATTATGGTTAGGATATGGTGGATTTTAACATGCCTCTGCGGAACTATGCCAGTGTTCTTATCAACCAAAGGAGGAACTCGATCATAATTTTAAGGATGCTTCCACACCTAACTAGTAGGTAAAATAAGGAAGGAACTATGTACTCTGTGATATAACATATCAAACTTGTATGCTATGGTCAGAATTTGAAGTAATATACTTGATAGCACTAATTTTCTGTGTGATGATTTGGAGAGATGCAACTATCATTAGCTGGATTTTTTTTTACCTAGATGTTTAATCTTGTCAGAGAAATGTTCCTCACAAACACACACACACACACACACACACACACACACGTTATCTATGTACTATAGTTTGAATAATTTAATAAAAATTCTGTAAATTTAATTTGTTTACTGAAACATTTAGTAATGTTTAATGATTAGAATTGCTGAAGGGTAGAGATATTTTGAGGATTATCTACTGCTGTAGTCTAGTAAAACTCTACAAATAAGCCTCAATGATTCTTTGTGAGCATATCCCAGACCTGAAGGTTTTAAAAACTAAATCAGTCATTGTTTCATTAATTCAGAAGAAAATATTATTACTTATCAGTATTAAATTAATATCATATTGAGGAGAACCTGTCATAATTAAAGTGAGTACATTGAAGTACTGTTGAAACAATAATCAAGAACCTTTCTATCCATCAGTGTAGGAAAGCGCTCAGCTACTTTAATCCTTTTGCATATCATTAAATTCACAGTAGGAAGTCTCACAATAAGGAGTTATTATCATCTTATGGAAATTATATTATTACAAAACACTATCTTTAAAAGCCAACCCTTGATGAAAGACCTAGTCCAACTTATCATTTAATAACATTGTTAATGGCAGTGCCATAAAATATAAGAGTTTGACTTCATAATTTGTAAGCTCTCTAAATGTTTTCTTTCACTGTGATTTTAGTAAAGCCATCGTGTTTTAGTTACTCTTCAACTGCTGTAAAGAAACACCATGATCATGGCAACTCTCATTTAAAAAAAGTGTAAAATTGGGTGCTTGCTTACAATTTCAGCTGGTTAGTCCATTGTTATCATGATGAAGTGCATGGCGAAGGGCTGGTGTGGTGCTCAGAAAGTAGCAGAGAGCTACATCCTGTCTGAATAGGAGAGAGAGAGAGAGAGAGAGAGAGAGAGAGAGAGAGAGAGAGAGAGAGAGAGAGACTGACTCTGGGTCATGTGGGTTTTTGAAACCTCAAAACCTACCCCAGTCAAACACTTTCTACAACAAGGCCACACCCCGTAAGCTTTCTAATCCTTTTAAGCAGTTTCACTCCTGGTTGACTAAGTACATGCAAACACATGAGCCTATAGCAGCCATTATCATTCAAACCACTACACATGGCATACGATAATTTTGCTTCCTAATTACTGGGTTTTTCCAATTATACTGGCAAGTTCCTGATCTTTTTTTTTTGTAAATCTGTGGAGAAACATGAAATGAGACACAAGTAAGTTTAGGCTGCAACAATAGTAATAGAAACTTTCTGTTTACTAAATGAGTCTCATGCTTAGAATCTTGGCATGCATTTTATTTACCCCTACATTAGTGATACAAAGATAATATTATCTTCTTACGATAGAGAAAATGAAGGCTTGAGTATATTTTCTTCCTAACTGATTAATAAGTAGTTGCATACAATAGGAAAACAGTTTTTACTTAATTGATTTTATTTCAGTTTCATGCTGTTTCTATGATCTCACACAATTTCAACAAGAAAACAACAACATAGAAACAAATGTAGAATCTTTCCAGAGGTTGTACGGGTTTAAGAAAGTAGATGAGCAGACTTATTATAAAGTCTTACCTTTGGAATTCTGATAATCTTTTCACTTGGTCTGTTCTTAACACTGAAACTTGATTGGTGTCCAAATGTACATGGGACATACTAAATAATGTTTTATATTTAAAAATAAATCAGACCTAAAGAGATATTTAAGCATAGGCATACTGAACCCTAAGTAATATATTGAATTTTATCCATAAGAAACAAACACAGAGCTGTCTTTCTGGATCCTGGTAGGTTTTTTGCTTTTTTGTCCTTGGACCATCTTTACCTTCTTACTCAGAACAGTAACAATCAGGGAATACATTTGACAGTCTGCATCTCTGACATCTGTCACCCAACTCCTGTCGGAATTCTCCCTACACATCCTCCCAAAGCTAAAGGGGGTAGGAATTCCTTTTATCTACTATCCCTTGCCTGCCCAGCATTTCATTTATACCAAACTAATTTATTATGTCTTCAATCTACTAAATGAGAGAGAACACTTAGAAAATTCTTTTTGAAAGTTGCCCTATTTTTAAGTATACAAAGTCTATAGAAAAGTGATTTTTTTTGTAATATGAAGACTTTTCTTCCTTTTCACATCCCTTCTGTAAAAATCCCAAATTCACTTTCATTTCTGTAGGTCTCCACAGAGATGTATTTCCACAAAGATACATTTGGGAAAAAAAGAAAGTTATATACATGAATGTATAAGATCATGTTTCACACACACACACACACACACACACACACACAGAGAGAGAGAGAGAGAGAGAGAGAGAGAGAGAGAGTTTCTGAATATATCATCTCTGTTAATTAACACATAGCATTATGATGTTGACACAAAACTGATACTGTTTCTGCCTACCTATATAAATAGGCATGTAAGGGTTGCTATCCACATCAGTATTTTTATGGCTCCATAAGTTCCATATGCATTTCATAATACTTATGTATCATTATTGCATATCCAGTTACTAAAGTTTATTCACATTTTCCGGATATTTCCAGGTCCTTCTAATAAGCAGAGTTTTGAGAAATGTGCAAAGCAAATAATGTGTAGTGACTAACTCCGAGATGAATCAGTTCACTACAGATGACTGGCTTGACATGTCTCTCATTTTGGACTTGTATCATTTTGTTGTTTTCTTTGTCATCTGTAAAGCTTAATGGAGTCAAGGAAGGTATCTTTCAAAAATTTCATCCCTAAGTGTCTTTAGCGCTAAGCTTCTGTTAAACACAAGCTTGGTTCTTGAGGCTCTGACATCAAAGCATTGAGAACAGGTGCTCATGACTCCTCATAATTCTTTTGAAGTTTCTGGTAAAGAACATCTGGTTTGTTTGGTAGGCATTTTGTATACACATTTGTCAGATGAGAGAATGAGACAGGTGTGGGTCTGAAGCACTGAGCACATTCGTGGGTAATGGGCTTAATTTTCCACTCTCCATAATACCACCCTTTCATGAACAGTGATGAAAGGAACACACTCTTTCAGAGGGTCTAGTTTGAGGGTAAAAATTATGCTTGTCTCCAAGATGGAGTCACGGAGCTATTAACATGCTGATCACTATGTAAAATGCTAATTCGGCTTTAGCAAGTTGCTTTCCTATTATGTTTATGCTACAGTTGCCATTGAGCCAAGGATTCGGAAGCATTTTCACACTTTGGCTGTGGCTTTAGAAGTCAGGGACAGTATTTTGCATTTAGAGGTATTCCTTCCTACTTGAGGTAGAACAGAGGAGTTAACTCTTAAGGAGCTTTGAAACAGCTGGTCTTAGGATAATAGTCTGAGAAATCTAATTTTCTCTAAACTGATTGCTACAATGCAATCGCAAGTGCAAAATGTTAAAATTCAAAATGATAAAGGATAACAAGGGTAAATTTCTACATTTATGCTTCCTATGAATGCCAACAGCACATAAAGAATAGAAGGAATTTTATTCCCAGGAAAACAAAAACCAAGTCAAGCCCTTCTTCTGTCTAACCCCACAAACTGACTTTCACTTTATGAGTTCTAGATATTGAACTGTGTCCATCTACAATTATATGGTAAATATACAACTCCCACTGCCACTGTACTAGAAAGAAAGAGGGTAATTAGGGCCAGTGAGTCATAGAGTGAGTTCACAATGAGAGGGGATCATTTTTCTCTCTGTGTATATATATATACAAGAGAATAGGACACAGAGTGAGATGGAAGTTGCCTACCAGCCAGAATGTCCTTACCAGAAGCTAACTACAGTAGTTTATTGACTTTGCACTCCCAGCTTCCTAAATTACAAATCTGAAAAATTCAGTTTAAAGCCATGGAAACTACTATATTTAACCATGATAATGAAATAGATTTGCATGGTGAACAAGGTCATTTTGCTTTTGTGATAGCTTCAAACAATATATAATGGCATGTGCTTGAAAGTAAACTTAAACAAATTCTTTAAAAATACATGTTTTTGCTTTTATTTACATTTAAGTGAAAGACCCCAACCGATTTTTCATAACGAACTGGATGAGTCGGGTAATGGGTTTAATTGTTGCACTCCAGCAGATTCTTCTCCCCCCCCACACACACACAGGGCAGGAAGGCTAGCAATTATCAGAACCGGTCACAATCTTCTAAGCAGATGATTATCAGAACTGGTAACAGTGAATGATTACCAATCTGCAAACTAAACCACAATGGAAAAAGCAGGATGCCAGGATGCCATGCGGAATGTCACGTACCTAAATTTTTTGGAAACAGGCTGGACTATGTTAATTTCATTCTGGGTTGAATATCTAGACCAATCCCAATTGTACCTGTACCCCATATTATAATTTATGGAAAACTTGTGATTTTGTCTATAAAAACTTGCTTGCATGGATACTCAGGGTGCTTAGCTATCCCGAAGCTGGGCACCCGCTTGTGCAACTGTGGAAATAAACCTCGTGCTTTTGCATCTGACGGCCTGGTTATTGAGCTTGGGGCTCCTCGGCGACAAGACCACTTTGAGGGTCTTTCATAAGTATATGCGTGTGTTTCTCTGTGCATAGACAGTTGTGAGACATCCATCATGGGTGCTGGGGACTGAACTCAGGTCCTCTAGAAGAGCACTTTGCATTCTTTAACACTGAGCCATCTCATAAAGAATATGAATGAAGTTGTCTTCTGAGTAAAACCTAGTAGACATATCCAACCTGTGGCCTGTAGTCATGCTCTCCTGAAGATAATCTGAATGAAGCTTAACACAAAATAGCAACCTTACCTAAATCTGATTGCTCTCTTAATGTTTTTTAATTTGATAATGAGGTTTCTGAGGATTACCATTGTAGATAATGTTTGTCATGCAATGACAGCAGGTTGGACATGCCTGAAAAGCTTCAAGCTTCTAGGTATCGTGTTTCTTCAGCAGAACACTGCCTTTAGCTTATTCAGCTTAGAAACATTCCCTGAGCATAAACCTCTAGTAAAACACAAAAACTTTAAAGGTATTTCTGTGTTCTTCAGTCAAGATGGTGGAAGAAAAGAAAAGCACTCTTTGAAAGTCTCCACTTCAGAGTCCTTTGCTTTGTAACACTGTCTCTGTAAAGGCCATAGTTTACTTCTTCCTTCCTGTCTTCAGCAGTTTGTTTTTGTTTTATATTTATATTTTTAATTTACACCTCAAAAAGGAATACAAGTTGTTAACCTAAAACTTTAATAAACCTAAAATATTTTATTACTCAATGTACTAAGTTATTCTGATAGCAGTAGGGGATTGGCTTTTGAAATCGATCTTATGAGATACATGGAGGACACTTAGGGACATAGGTAGATGCTCAATAATTGAGTTTAAGCAGCATTACAAAAGCCTTATCCACCAGCTGACTGCCTTTAATGTGAATAATTTCATAAATTAACAACTGGAACGATTTGAAAGGTAGTTAAAGCCATCTAATTTGCATGAAGTAAAAGTGTGGAAAGGAAATAGTGAAAGACGAGGTCATGAACTAAAGTCAAACAGTATGTGGGGAATATGGAAGTTTCCAGCCATGTTCAGGAGAACAAAAAGGACAAGGAAACTAGACAACTAGATCAGCATTCTTGGCTCTGCATGGAGCAGAGCTGTGAAGCCAGTGTGTAGAAAGTCTGCTTAGTGACAAAAAAAAAAAAGATTGCTTGCCCATCTGTTTTGTAGCATTTGTTCGTTTATTCATCCGAAGATATTTACTTACTGTTGACTCTGTGCCTGGAATGAGTGCAGATGATAGGGATATTGCAACAATACCAGAAACATATTTGTGAGATAGTCCATAAACACTCCACAAAAATGTATATACATGATTGAAGAAGAATAAAGCACATTAATGGGTGAAATGTGAAAGAAAAAGATCATTATTTAAGCTGGTTTCAAGAAAGAAGATATCTGTGACAGTCTTCCCTAAAAGAGATCAGAATAAAACCACAAAGAAGCACTGCAGCTGAACTTCTCCAAGTAAAGGACGAGACATTAGGAGAAGAGGTCTGAAATGAAGAGGGGGTAACATTACACAAGGCTTTACATGTTCCATAACATTGGAAAGCCATTGAGAGATTTTAGAAGAAATGATGTAAACACTTATAAAATATGTATGAATATTTTGACTGCAAGTACATACATGCACCATGTGTAGCTTCTGTTCTGCGAGGACAAGTGCTACCAACTGCTGAGCCATCTCTTTTACGCTGTTATCTTATATTTAAAATATATTATTTGACAGGTCTTCTCCTAATTATAAACTTGGTTTACTCCTTTAATTCTAGCTTAATTCTTATTTTCATGTAGTCTTAATAGTTGAATTTGCCATCACATTCCATGCTTTTTTCATAATATAGCAATTCTCTTATTCATATCTCAAAAAAATGGAAAGGATGATTTTGTCCTAAACCATTCTACACTTTCAGAAACAACTTAAACTCATTTAAATTATGGTGTTTACTTGATTTTAGTATCATGACCAGAAATGTATTAGTTAGTGTATGTAAAATGTTTAGTATAATGTCAATCATGGAAAAGATTCTGAAAACATGTTTTATGATAATAATTACAAATGTTATCTTGTAGATATTCAATGGCCTCACAGCTTATCTACCAACACAATAAAAGCAAACAAACCAAAAAGTATGCAATGGAAAAACATCTCAATGTTTCTTTGGACTCTTCCTTTGTTTTTGCCATACTAATTTTTGAATATTTAAATAATTGTTAAATGATATTAATTTAAAGCATTAAGATATGATTGTATTCCTTTTGTTCTAGTGCTTCAACAGCTACCCAATGGACTGCAACAAAACTCCACACACGTTACATTAGCTTACGATATGCTGACTGATTTGGCATTCAGCCTCTTATTAAATCTTCTCTTTCATTGCTTATCTTCACATAATTAATTCAAATTTCATCATCCTCATCCTGAAACCCTACAAACTCACTCCTGCTGCAGAGTTCTTAACGTCTTCTGACTTAATCCAGGATCTTTGAAAGACTTTCACTTTTCAGAGCTAAGTAGGTGTTGCTTCCACAAAGATGTGATTTTAGAAGAGAGAAAGATCCTTTACTGTATCCCACCATCTGGCACACTTTGTCATTATGCTCTTCTAAATTTTTTCCCTAGGATTTTATTAAGGTTCACTATTTATTATATTTATTATTTCATTTTTCTGATTGTAAAAGTTTTGTGAAGATCAAAATGTCTCCTGTCATGGACGGTATTCTGTCTCCTGAACCACAGATCGTGTTGATGCATTAATCAAATAAGAAGCAGCTGAAAAAAGAATGAACAAAGCAGTGTACTCATATGTCATATTATTGCTTCCCAATGGGGGAACTTAAGGTTTAAAGAGACCTACAAATGTTGTATCATCTATATATCTATCTATATCTATTTTATTTTTTTTTTTCAGTTTTCCGAGACAGGGTTCTTTGTGTAGCAGCCCTACCTGTCCTGGAACTAGCTCCGTAGACCAGGTTGGCCTCGAACTCACAGAGATCCACTTTCCTCTGCCTCCCAAGTGCTGGGATTAAAGGTGCCTGTGACCACCTCTCCAGCCCAATTTTATTTGTAACACTAAGGTTTATTGGGGCATCCTAGGCCAGGCACCGGGGCTTGCCAGCGGTGTTCTTGGCGTGCAAAACCCGAATATTTTGCCAGTTCTTGTTGAACAAGGATACCAAGAAATTGACAGCCAGATGGATGTAGTAGACCAGTGCATCATCTCTCATCTTCATGTCACCTACAGCCACAAAAAGCACAGTACCTTCTTCATCTGCAATTTGTTTGTGGATTTCGATCATCGACTTTGGCCACCATGTTTTCACTAACTGTGTGTCAAAGGGAAGAGAACTGGCCAGGTTTCTTTAGGCTTGGAGCTAAGATACATGAGTTGCGCTTAATCAGAGACTTGGAGGCCAAAAAGGCGTCATACTTATCAGCCTACTCTTTTTGAACAACTTCTTGTTTTTATTAAGCTTCTTCAGCACCTCTAAATCATTGCGGGGTCTATCAAGTCTATCAATGGCTTTGGCTTCATCACAGTGCCTCTTGTCCATCAGCGTGCACAATAGAACATGGAACTAGGAGTGACTTAGGCCTGGCGTTGCCCAGGAAGCACTTGTCTTTCTGATATGTGTAGTTCTTCAGGCTGACCCTCAATTCCACCATTTCAAGAAACTTGTGACGGTGTTTGTGCTGGTTCCTGTACATGAGATTTACTGGACCACCTCGGGGTGTTCCAAGAGACTTTGCTGCTTGTGAGGCTCAATCTGGGAAAACCAGAAAAGAATGAAATATATGACATTTAAAAACACCTCAGATATATCTCATTGAATTCCAATCTCTCTTACCCTCTCAACAGTTACCTAGTACATTTATTGAAATAAAATTATGCCTATGTAAAACTCAGTTACAAATTATATTTTAAACTATTTCCAAGTAGATAATTTGACATCATCTGTTTAGTTCAGTCTATGACTGTGTCCGGTGTATTACTTTATTAAAAATCTACTAAGTCCTCAGCTCCATTCATTAATTTTTATTTAGAATCTTAAGAGATTTCACATGGATATTTTTCAGTTTTGCTCAATCAGCAAAATAAAACCAAAAATACATTCAATAAGTCATCCCGAGTATATTAATATTTTAAAACTTCGATTTGCCACAGAAAAAATTATTTTACAATTATCTTAGTATACCTATGAATATATTTTTCTTACTCACATAATCAAAACAAAGCTTTCATATATTTTATGAATTCCTGCTGTATGCTATGATATAATTTACCCTATTATACTTTCCATCTGATATAAAAATTACAGAAATACAGTAAATTGATTTTGTGACCAATATGGGTCACGACCTACAATTTAAACACAACGACAAATGTAATCCAAACATTTAGAAATACATGTCTACTTGGAAATATATTATGTATACATATTCCATATATATGTGTGTGTGTGTGTGTGTATGAAATGTAATATTTTTAGTGTTTGTGATGTTTACTAATTCAATTATTACATTATGTTTTGTTGCTTGGTAAGAAAATATGAGTCAAGACTTCAGTGTTGACTTAACTATACTGCTAAAGTGCTTATGTTTTCTAGAAGCTTGAACGCATGAATATATGCAACAATATATATCATATTATTGTAAAATATTCTTGAAAAAATTAATATATAAAATTTACCTATGTACACACACACACACTAGACTCAGAGGAATTAACTCTTAAAAGGGGAAAATAACATACAAGTTTGAGGTAATTTAGAACTTCATATCTCTACCCAGGGCAGGAGATAGAACTCAGATTCTATAATTTTGATCATGGAGAAGTAGCTGTGCCTTAGAGGTTCTACACAAAGCCAATGGAAAAGCTTCCTTTTCTGGTGTTAGTAGGAAACTGAGGTACAGTCCAAAGTTAAACATGGTGGTAGTGTTCATTCTGGATTTCCACCAAGGCTGTCAATCCTTACAACATTTCCCTACCAGAGTTGAAGTTTTTAAATCATTTAGCAACCTGACAAAGGAGAAGAGGCCCCAGATACTCTGGCATTTACTGCCTCTACCCAGAATGAATGGAGCCAAGGGCATTCTGGGTCTTTACCAAAAAAAAAAAAAAATGAAGTGAGGTCCAAGCTCTTAAACTATCTGACAAGTTTTAGCTTACTGTCCTCATTCATTCCATGAAGAAGTGACTCCAAATGCTGTCAGGGAATTTGATGAATGACTAATCTTGATGCTTCCTGCTGCATGGAGTCATTGGATGTGTCAGTTGAGAGACCTCTACAGTGAGCCTAGGAAAGGGACCTCAGAAGTGTATCAGTGGTTCCATTTGTATAACAGCCAGGTGAAGTAAGGGAAAGGACTCTTTGGCACCTGGAGAGTAAAAGCAAAAGCAAAAGGAATCAAGGTGAAATGGGATATTAAGTAAACTGGTATGGTAAAGACCAAGCAGACTTTCAGGCCTTGGAGCACGATCTGGGGGCCCCAGGAAAATGGAACTAAATTATCAGAGGCCCATTGGAGTGTGAATTGACTATAAATATAGGTTACATATGTCATCAGCTTAGGAAATTTTTCAAATATTTTGCAAGTATAGGACAATCTTTTAAGACTTCTTTTTATGATATCAGGCTTAATGACTATGAGAGCCTTTGGTGTATATATGTGACCTTTCGTGTACCATACATTTTATGTGTCTATTAAGTAATCTGTAATTCTGTGGTTTCTAAATTTCTTCAAATTTGAAATTTCATGGTAAAGAATCTTATTTTTCTATATTCTTAAACTTGTCATATTGATAAACATATAATAGTTTCTAGCCTGAAAATGTTCAGGTCTTTAAAATATACAGCAGATTTGCAGAAAATGGTCCCTTAAACCATATATTACAATTGGTAAAGAAGATATATTATATGACAATTATATTGTGCATTCCCAAACGTGTATAGCAGCCCTAGTCAATAGTAAAATATTTATCTCAAATATTTCTGGGTTTTCTTGATATTAAAATGAAATTAATTAGAAGCTACTGGAAAATATCTCTACAAATCAAGTCAATATGCAGTCTCTCCTTGGCCTGTTTTAGTTTTGCTTTTTCACTATAGCCATAACATACAGTTGATATAACAGGAAGTTTTCTGAAATGTCCCAAACCTGTGGGTACACATAACAACAATACATACACTAGACAAAACACAGATTTCATAATCTGCTATAATTTCATTACATAGTGTGCCTGTTTATAAAGACTTCCTCATCCAGTGTCTCAACAGGAAAAGTGTATTCCAGCATTTCAGGTTAGAAGTACTCAGAGATAGGAAAATGAATCACTTGGAGAAGACTTAAAAGAAGACAGTAAAGAATAAGCTCCCAAGAAAGGTTAACCAGAGGAACCATTAAAGCAGAACCACAGCATCACTTCTGGAGTGATGAGATATAGGGCCTCTGAAGATTTACCTCCCTGAAAACAATGAGAATGTGAAAGCCAAACCAATTTTTTTAGTAGAACAGTGATTTTAATAATTTTTTCTTCCTTTTTTGCCATTCATTTTCTTAAAGCAAATTTAAATTTTTTATTAATTTAATTAACCTACATTATTTTACATCCAGACTTCAATTTCCTCTCCCTCCTCTCCTCCCATTCCCTTCTCCCACCTCCCCTTTGCCCCTGCCAATCCAGTCTTCCTCCAATTCTTTTAGAAAGGGACAGGCCTCCCGTGAATATCAAAGAAACATGACATATTAAGTCGCAATAAAACTCACAGTTAAGGAAGAAATGAAGAAAGAAATTAAAGACTTCCTAGAATTCAATGAAAATGAATGCACAACATACCCAAACTTATGGGACACAATGAAAGTTAACTAAGACGAAGGTTCATAGCTCTATGTGTCTGTGTAAAGAATTTGGAGAAATCTCACACTAGCGACTTAACAGTAAACCTGAACACTCTAGAACTAAAAGAAGCAAATGCACTGAAGAGGAATAGACAGAAGGAAATAATTAAACTGACAGCTGAAATCAGTAAAATCAAAACAGAATATACAAAGAATTGATGAAACAGAGTTGATTTTTTGAAAATCAACAAGATAGACAAACCCTTATCTAAACTAACTAAACTGCAATGAGAATATCCAAATTAACAAAATCAGAGATGAAAGGGGGACATAACAATAGTCACAGAAAATATTCAGACAATCATTAGATCTTACTTCAGAAACTTGTACTCCACAGAATTGGAAAATCTAAAACAAATGGAAAAATTTCTTGATAGCTAACATTTACAAAAATTAAAGATCATAAACAATGTAAATAGACCTATAACCCCTAAGGAAATAGAAGCAGTCTTTAAAAGTCTCCCAAACAAAACAACCCCAGGGGCAGATGATTTTAGTACAGAATTCTATCAGACTTTCAAAGAAGAGCTAATACCAAGACTCCTCAAATTATTCCACAAAATAGAAACAGAAGAAATATTGCCAAATTATTTTTTATGAGGCCATATTTTTTCCAGGATTATAGAAATTAGCAAAGATCTTCTAAGGAGTACTTTTTGTGGAAGTACTATCTGATTCCAGCAAAAGCTGAATTTTGTAGCATTTTCAACATGCTCAAATGGTTGCTATTCTTTCCCTCCATGTTGGTTTAAATGGAGCAGCATCAGGATACTGTTAATGGAGCAAAGTCAGTGCAAAGCCTCTGAAGAGGCTAGTTTGCTTTGTTATGTTGCAATCCCATTCAAATGTTTCATTCAGAACACTTGTCTACTAAGAGTTGCCACACTTTCATTTCTCCAATTGCCAGATGGAAGCTTAATTCTCCTTTCTGTTTGATAATAACTTGGATTTGGCATGTTGTTTGAATGAGAAATGTCCCTTGTAATTTGTTTTTAATGAATTTGAATACTGGTCTCTACTGTCTGGCTGTGTTTGGGAGGATACATGACTTTGAAAACAATGAGCTTGTTGAAGGGAGGAGCTCACTGCTAGTGGGCTTTGCGAGCTTAAAGCCTCCTTCACTGTCAGTCCATTCTGTCTGTATTCGGAGTATAATTGAGATGTGATCTCTTGGCTTCCTGTTGCCATGCGCTCCTCTTCCTTATGGACATCTAGCTCCCTGGAACCATAAGCCAAAATAAACTCTTATTTAAGCTGCCTTTTATCATAGTATTTTATCACAAAAGCAAAATATAAATAATCATGGCCTTTATGCTTTAGTACATTCATTCTATACCTAATTGTTGTCGTTTATCATGTTAAAGCTATGCACAACATTTATTTATTTAAATAATTTAAGCCATCTTCCATAGTGCGTCTCATATTGATATTTCTATGAATTATCTGGTTTTTATATTTTAGCGTTTTCAGATGGGGTCCTGGAACTGAAAGAAGTGGAACATGCCTAACCCAGGAACTATGTTCAATTGGTATTGCAATTGACAATCATCTACAAATGAAAAATTAGTTTTCTCCAAAGGAGAAACACATCACTCTTAAGGGTGGACTCTATGCCCAGCAGTAGTTGGCCAAAACGAAAAGAACACACCCAAGCCATCTTTGGAGGTTCTTTGTCTCACGATGTTGTGACAGGTGTTTATTTTAACCTTACAAGTATTCTGGGTTTGTATCATGGCTTCCAGCTCTTTGTTCTTATGGGATTCCTGTGTGTGCAAATGTGTATTTCTCTGCATCTATATGTGTTTTTAAAGCTTTTCCTTTGACTCTTTTTCTTGTTCTTTGGTTTTTTCTATTCTTATTTGTTTGTTTTTGTCTTATTTTATTATTATTTCTTAGATGTATGCTTATTTTCTAGCAAGAGACAGACCAGGAGTGGATCTGGATGGGAGGGGAAGTGGGGAGAAACTGGGAAGTGGGCAAGAGCTGGGAGATGGGGAGGAACTGAGAGGTGGGGAGGACCTGGGAGGTGAGGAGCAACTGGCAGGAGTAGGCAGTAGCGAAACAATAATCAGAATATATTCCATGAAAAAGTCAATTTCTTATTTAATATTCTCTTTTTATTATCTAAAATAATTTTAAATTTAAATATATATTAATCTATTCTTCCTCTCCCCCAAGGCTTCCCAGATCCTCTCTTCCTCCCTTCCTACCCAATTTTAAGTGTTTACTCAAAAATCAAACCAACAACAAAAATAAGAAAACAAAACACAGCAATCCCCCCCCCACCAAATGACCAAACCAACCAAGTAAATAAAAAAGAAACTATAATCAAATAAAAGCATACACAAAACTGTGGCGCCCATAATTTGTTGGTTAACTACTGAACTTGAGACCTGCTTTGGAGCAGTTGATAGTTTTCTCATCCCATTGAGAAAACTGATTTTCCCTCTCTCAGCAGATAGAAATGACAGTGGAGTTGTGAACCTTCACCCTGGTATTAGGTATTCATTAATTTGCTTGTTTGGTCATTCATTCACATATTCTTTTTAACTTTCTTTTTATTTATTTATTTATATTTTATTTATTTATTTATTTTTATTTATTTATTTATTTATTTTTTGCATCTTGATCCCATTTATTTCCCCATTCTTTCATATCTGTCCTCTACCTTTGCAACACTCACCCTAAAGTAAAAGAAAATTTAAGAGAAGAAAAGAAAACAAAGCAAATAAAGGAAAAATCTTGTCATGGAAGCTGTTGTAGTGTGTTGCAGTGAGTCATGCAGTAAACCCTTTTGCTCATGTATCTTTACTTACAAGTGTTCATCGCAAAGAGTCATTGGTCTGGTTTAAGGCCTCTGGCTTCTGCTGCACTGGGTCCTCACTGGGACTCCTCTTGGATATCCTGTTGTTGCCCTGTGTCATGAAGATCCTGGAGATTATAGATGGGGTGGATGTTGGAGCGGGCCAACTCATAATCCTGGCCTTGGGTCTGGGTAATTGCAGCTCTCCAGCTCTCTCCATCCTCATCACCAGGTTGAGTGCTCTAACATTGCTCTGTCTAATCACCTCTTGCAGCATTGAGCAAGGGATGAGCCCTGCTCTGTAGCTTTCACACCCTTTGAGTTGGCCCTTCCATACCTGAACCATCAGGGCAAGTTCTATTATGCTGCCTAGGCAAGGTGCAGAGACCACTCTCCCAAGTGCTGCAGCTGGTAAGGGGCAGCGGCAGCTCTCCCACTCTTATGACCACAAGACCATCTCTCCACAGGTAGTGAGGAGCAGGGGATAGGGAGGGCATCTCTACCCTAACCACACCACCATATGTTAGATGAGTATCCTTTCTCCCGAGTGCTTCAGTCAATGAGGGCCAGGATCAATTCTCCCTAGTGTTGCAGCCAGTGATGGGCAAGGTCAGCTCTGTACAACCCTATTTTCTTGGCCTTCGATGGTACCAGGAGCCAAGGACATCAACAGAGACGGGGGCTGCATGAGCACAGACATGGGCCCCAGCAGAAGCCCATGCCAGACACCACCATGACTCTGAGTGCCACCCACTTCAGTCCACTGGAAACTTCTTTCTCCTCTTCAGCCAGCTGTGCTTCTGTACACTGTTCTGCCTCTTGCTCTCCCATACCATACCACACATTTGCTCACCACAATAGTGCCTGTCTGCCTGGTACTGCAAGGTGCGGGGCGGGCCCATATTCTCTCCTTGGAGACCAGGGCAGACTGCCCCAGGCCTGAGTGTTGGTCCCCTTGTCTGACTCAGTTTGTCATGGTTCTGGGAAGGACCATGCTTCCTCATCCCAACAAGATCAAGATAGTGCCTGACAGCCTGGTGCCAGAGTTTGGTGCAGAGGCATTGTCCGAGTCCTCTCCTTGGCCTAGACTGGAAAACACGGGCTTCATTTAGTTGAGTCCCCCCATCCCAGCCGCGTGGCATGGGGCAGAGGTGTTGCTGGAGTCCTCTGGAGAGCAGAGGCTAGAAAGTCCGAGCACACTTAGGAATCCCATATAAACACTGGACTGGAAACCATAATATAAGCACAGAGGAACTGGCACAGACCCATGCAGGCCTTGTTCATGCTGCCACTGTCTCTGTAAGTTCACGTGAGCTTTGCTAATGATTTTGAGGGCCGGGTTTTCCTGGTGTCTTCCATCCCCTCTGTCTCTTACAGTCTTTCTGTCTCCTTTTTAGTGGGGTTTCCTGAAGTTTGAGTGGAAGGATTTGATGGAGACATTCCATTTACGGGTTAAGTGTTCTAAGATCTCTCATTCTCTGCATAATGTCTGGCTGTGGGTCATTGTATTTGTTCTGATCTGTTGTAGGAGGAAGCTCCTCTTTTAATAGTCCCACCGTTCACTGCTCTCTGTTTTCTCACGATGGGAGCAATGTAGCCAGCTGTTGAACGCTCCTGTCAGCATGTCTCCTCTGCCATGAAGGCCTGGAGTCTCAAACAGTTGTCCAAAATAAACTCCGCCTTCCTTTATTGCCTTTGTGTGGTATTCTTGTTGCAGCAATAAAAAGTGGAACTGCTACAAGGCATGAAGACTCTTGCGGTGCTACCAGCAAAAGCCGCCCAAAGGCACGATTATGTAAGCAAAAGAAAAGAGAAATTGAAGACCTATTAAATGTACTTGTGCAGATAATATGAACATAACAGATCTTCTCTATATATATTTATTTTTACTTTTGATTAGGGTCTCATTTGTGTTCCCAGAAATATTGATTTAAGAAAATGGATTTTAAAATCACAAATACAATTTTAGGCCTAACGATTAGCCTTTACCTAATGTATTCCTACAATTTCTACTGATTTATGTCTACCTAACATATTGCTGCAATGACTTTGTTGTTTTACATCTGTCAACTTAATTTTTGGTGAAATTTTCATATTGCAGAAAATATTAAAATCATAACTTTTGGCACAGTTAAATGTTTCTTTGATTACTGAGATTTCCGCTTTGTTTAATTTGATCGGCTTTCATGCTATCGGCCAGATTCTGCAGTCTAGAATTCAATAGTCTATGTGGACTTCAAACTCACGTCCAACCTTCTGTTAAACTTCCATAGTACTGGGGTTCTAGGCATTAACTATCATGATCAATTTTAATTATTGAACTTTGGAATCATTTCCTATAGTACAATTAATAAAAACCCAGAGACAGATATTGGGGTTCAACCTGAAGGTCAGAAAAGCAAAACAGCCAGTCATTGGCTCTTATCTCTTCCTCAGTCTGAAATGGCAATCCTGCCTGCAGGATCCTCAGAATGAGATGTCTCCTCCCATCTCTCTAGGACTGGGATTAAAGGCGTGCACCACTACTGCCCAGTTTCTATGGCAAACTAATGTGGCTACTGGGATCAAAAGTGTGTGTCACCACTGCCTGGTCTGTAAGGTTGACCAGGGCAGCTGTTTTATTCTCTGATCTTCAGGCTAATTTCATGTATTAAAATACAAATGTAATATCACTACAATTTCCATCAACTTGATAACATATAAGAAGCAGCAACCATTTGATGCTAAAATTCTTGTAAAATTTTAGGTAAACCCCTACAAGTTTCTTTCATATATTAACCATAGTGTTTTAGAATATTTGCATCTTTTTTCAATAATTACTCTTAAATACATTTTCTAACTTGAATATTTATCAATTTGCTTTAATCTCACAATCCCTTCGATCCTCTCTAGAGTACAATACTATGAGTTTTGCATAATGAAAATGAAACTGCTTTTCATTAAACAACGTTTGTTAATAATTAAATTTTGGTTCCTCCTCACAAGCCTGTGTGAAAGTCTGGGAAGTAAGAATTCTTCAGTCATTCATCTGAATAAAGCTCTTCCCTTGACTGTACAAATGGTATCTTTATTATTTCTTTTCTTTCTTTGTATTATTCTATTTGATTTAAAAACAAATTTCTTCCTTAAAGTTTGGGAAGCAGAAACAAAGCATCAGCTCCCAGTCCCTGAAGTCATCACAGCTGGTAGCATTAGTTAGGAAGGGCAAATTTTTGTTTTTATTTTTACCTACTTCCAAATCACCTGTCTTTAAAACTATGGGCCCTGCTGATGAAACCAAACCCAGTGCCATATACTTTACTGTTAGTTAGAACAACAATAATCATGAGGACCCAGCAGCTGTCTATCAACCTCACGCCAGACCCCTTAAGAATCCCATGCAAATAGCTCCACGTGCCTTATTTTCATGTTAGATTATCTGCGTCTAGAAGGGCAGGTGTCTTCTCAATCCTCCCATTTCCATTGTTAGACCTTTACTTATAATCTCTAAAATGCATGCCAGTTTTTAAAGCCCTGTAGTATAACTCTTATTCCATGACACAGTTGTTCTTCCATTATTAAACAATGGATATCCCTTAATAAACAAATTGACCAAATAGTCTCTCACACATACACAACAAAAATATAGTTAAGAATAGCTTCTCCTTCATTACTGTATTCTTTTGCAATCAGAGTCCTCTTATGCAACAGTTTTTGACTTATTGATGAATATGTGTTAAGACTTTTGTTCATGAATCCCTGTGACACAGAAGAAAATTAGTGGTATAAACACTTGTAAAATTCCTTAGGAAATTTCAGAGCCTGTCATAATTGGATGTATCAAATTTGCTTAGATTCAATCCACATGTAAGATGCATAAATGATACCAATCATGTGCAAACAGACATATTCACTTTATAAATTGTTACTATACTCTAGGTACAGAAAGTGGTCATAACTATTTTACAAAATTCTTAACAATAATTGGGAAAACTCTGGTATATTTACACTTGTGTAATTGCAAATATATAAAATATTCCTGTTAAGACAAATTATCTGTGTTGACTTACTCAAGGGGAATTTTCTCATAGTTTTATGCTGCCAGTCACTGAAGAAATTTCCATGTGCTTGGGTTGCTCAATTAATGTTTTCTAAATTTTATTTTGCCTTGTGTATGTGTTTCTGCCTCTTATCTCAATGCCATCTCAGTTCCTTCATTTTTCCTGCCGAAGTCACTCGAGTCAGCAATCTGGTGCAGTAGGAGCATCCCTTGAAGCCTATTAGTGCTAGCAAGCTAGACAATGCTGACCTGGATCTGGAGGTGACTATGACTCACTCTAAATACACAGGGAAAATTGAAATGATAGATACTCCCCTCTCAACATCTAGTCACACTGTCATTTAAAGCATGATAATGTGGCTAATACTATCATAGGCTTACACTGTTCCCCACTGTGTTCAGTAGATCTTCCATTTCTTGATATTTAGCATATTAGTACACACAAACAGTTTTCTGGGTACTTTTGTCTTTACTGAGGAAGCAAGGTTCTATATGATTTTCACCTTAGGATAGTAAATCTTCTCTGTCTAGAGTTCAGTAACTATGCCAGATCTTTAAGGCTTACATTTCATATGGGGTTCTCAGTTCTTGCTCCCCATATCCTACTGATGCATGGGTTCTTTCTCTATTCTAGGGTGAATATTTCCATTGGCTAAAAGTTTAATATTCAAGACCAGTCACTGAATCATCAAACAGTGGCAGTAGATTCACTATTGCTTTGAACTAGCGTCTACAGTAATTGGCAGTCTAGTTTCTCACAGTTACTGATTTTTCCTTTCTTTCTAAGCTGAACAGTATATCTATTTTTATTTAAATATTCTTTTCTTTAGATAACATTGTTAAGAAGTTGATTGAAAAATGTTCAGGGAATCTAAGTCAGTTATCAGAACTGTGACCAGAGAGTAGCAATTTCAATATATGTATATGCATGTCAAGTGGCTGGATACACATGGTACTGTGCCAGGTGCGAGCCCAGTATAGCCACTGTAAAATTAGTGTTTCCAAGATTATTTTGTACAAAATAGACCTTCAATTAGTGCATATTGGAAGGTGTTTATTGAGGAACAGTAAGAGCAGAAAATCAAATGCTGGAGGCCTGGGTTAAATGCATCTCAGGGCAGTGAGGCAAAGTCAAGATAATAGTTGAATGCACACCCAGAAGATTTAGCCAGGGAATTTCACGTCCTGAAGTTGAAAGAATTACAGTCTAAGATTGTTCCAGCAAATCATCTTCAGGATTTTTATGCTATGAGTCATTTTCTTTTCAGGCAGTAGAGAACTACTGGCAAATTTTATACCAAGTAGGATGGATAAATGATTCCCTTCTGTGTTAAGGAAATTGGAAGAAAAGAATTTATATTCTAAGATAGCAGTACGTAAGAGCTCATAACTCCACTCAGAATTCCCTAAGTAAGAACCCAGCTTCTCTGGAGATAGACTTATATCTACACAAAACAGTGAATTTTACTTGGTTTAAGACTAATGATCTTATTGTTAACAGACAAATCAAACTGGTCAATATTGATAATAGAGAGCAGAACATGTTTGGGATTTTTCAAATTTGATTTTCTTTAGGCGATAGGAGAAATGTGTACCTTCTATTGAGGTAGTACATTCTAGGTTTCATATGACTTTTAGTGTACCCAAGGTTGAAACGATCACAGTGTCCTCTCATGCTCTGATTCAATATCTTTGTCCAGGAATGTAATGAAAAGCACATGTTTTCATCACATGATGAGATAAATGATAGTACAACAAAGAAATCATCAAAACCATCCTACAAAGCATAAAAGTTCTATTTGAAAGTAATATCCTATTGCTGAAGAACTTCTACACTTCAGCCACAGGACTTGGTGGAATCTGAGCTGGCAGCCCCCTCCCTGAGGATGGAATCTCATAGGATCCAAAGTTTCTTATGTCAAGAGAAAAAAAGCATCAAATAGTCATCCCCATCTATGAAGCCTATGAGGCCCCAGTCATCAAGATAGTCCCAAGGATATAATAGTGACACTTACATCTTAGAGGTAACCAACAGCCTTATAGTTTGAAAAGAAGGCCCCATATATCAGAGGTTATTCTTGCCTGATACTATAAAACTAATCAACTACTTCTGTTTGATAAGGTCATAGATCCTAGAGGAGAACAAACTATTGCCACTTTTTTTTTTGGCCAGTGTGTAAATCCTAACTATATTACACATAATTATCCTTATAGTCACAGATAAGTGTAACTCTCATTTTTAATTAAAGAAACTTCTTTGTGTAGCAGGCAGAAACCATTACAGAAAGACACAGCTACTCAAAATGTAGACAACAACTGATTGTAGGTTCCTATACTCGAGGCTCAGTAAACTTCCGAGAATAGAAGGCAGAAAAAGTGTATGAGGCAGAGGACCATAGCACCTGCTTCTAGATACTATCTTCTAGATAGGGCAGGAAAGATGCCCCCATGAAACTGCAAAAGATTGTAACCATTATAGGACCTGAACAACACCATCTAACAATGCCTTCATTGAGAAAAATCTCATAAAACTCTGCCCCTAGATGAATAACTATAGCCAATTAATGGCAGTTAAGAGAAGGATAATCTGTCTCCTCCAGGTGTGAACTTCTGATCAGTTATTGAATTCCACGTGGTCATCCGTAAAGACACAAACATATGGAAGACAATAAATAGATTCAGCAGCTTATATTTATATTAACTTGTGTATGCATGTATGTGTAATGTAATATATATATATATATACATACATACATACATATATATATATATATATATATGTAAGATAGGCTCAAAACATGATTCCTACACTCCATGCGTCTGGAACAACCTTTCCAAAGACTATTCTCTTTTGTTTGTGTATTCTTCTCACCCCAAGTGAAAGTTGTAATGAAATCCTAATATTGCTGAGTCATTCGAGAACCACAGTATAACCAAACTTCAAGACAATGTGCTTTAAAGTTCCCCAAAATTATGAAAGATTGCAAAACACGTGTCCAGGAGGACATGAGGAAAGGGATTTAATCTGATGCATGCAAATTAACTTTTCCTTTTAAATACAAGTAAATAATGCAAAACTTATTATTATTATTTATTAGTTTGCTTTAATGTTTGTTTCTCAAGTATGGTCATTTACTTCCAAAGAAATGTTCAAGGTTAAAGAGATAGCTAAGTCATAGTTGAAAAGAGCAGTCTCATAATACCATGTGCAGAAGGATGGATAAAATTACTGTAAAGTTCCAGAACCTTGATTCTGTGATTCGCTTTTCATTATTGCCATAAACTATAATTTAGCTATAATGTTTCAGACTCAGTTAAGGTTTTAAAAGCAGTTCAATATGCCCCCACTGTTTTCATATAAAGGCTAATAACATTTGACTTTAGCAATCAGTGATGGCTGATCTCTGTTTTGAGATTAAAGACACTGGTTTTAAATCTTAAATAATATTCTTGGAAACTATGATTAAAAATCTGTCTCCTAGAATAAGCATTTGTGCTTCTGCAGGTCAATTGAGAAGGGAAAAAACCTGGATAAAATATAAACATTGGAGCTCAGCAGTTTGATGGAAATCTGATTTTAATTGCAGTTGTTCAAATAATATTAACAGAATACATTATTATCATAATTACCATAACTGCATAGTCATGCTTTTCACTGAATAATATGGGATAATGCCATTCTAGACATTTGCAGTTAATTCAGAGTCACATGAAATGAGCTTTAGAATTTTAAAATAGACAAAAAGAAAATAGTCAAAGCAAATTGTCTTATGCAAATGATCCAAATTGGTTTTGTTTCATGAAAAATTACCTAAACAATTCTGGAGTTCTGGAGTCTAGAAATCATTCCTTTGACATGCTGATCTATTTAGCCACAGCACTTCTTCACAGAGTGTAAGATGTAGAACCAGGGAATGAGGGCGGTTCACATGTAAAAACAACAGAAAATTGACCTAACTAATTTTTCATTTCAGAAAGCAGGTGAATTCTAAGGACAAGAAATTAGGGGGTATTAAGCAGATACCAATGATGAGGCAGAGAAATATTAGCCCTTAGTATGCATAATGTCTTCTCTGGTTTGCTACCTAACAGCTGAAGACGCCTCAGTTTTCTCTGACTTTAACATGGTACCAAGGTGGGGACAGTTTGCTATTACACACATGGTTTAAATGTTGGAATATTATTTGACAAAATAAAACACAACCTAGCCGGTGGTGCATGCCTTTAATCCCAGCACTTGGGAGGCAGAGGCAGGAAGAGCTCTGTGAATTCGAGGCCAGCCTGGTCTACAAGAGCTACTTCTAGGACAGGCTTCAAAGCTACAGAGCAACCCTGTCTTGAAAAGCAAAACAAACAAACAAAAAAAGAAACACAACCTAATAGTCTTAGTATTCTGGAATTTATATCTTTTGAGCGTTCTGCTTTAGAGACATAGCTCTGGTTAGACATGTTTAGCTGCTCTGAAAATATTTTTTAAAAGTTGATTTAGTGCAATGCATACATTTTTCTCATGCTCATAGTTCAAAGTCATTTAGTGTCATTTCAGTGTGACTAGTGATGCTTTCTGTGCTGTTTAATAAATACGGAGCAGAAGCCCTTTGTGAGGGACCTACACAGATACAGGAACAGGGACAGAGCCACATGACAGCTCCATGCAGGCACAGATTCATACTACATTCAAAATTGATTGTTGATATGTCTAGAGATTTATATATACCCATTTCATATAGATGTAGTTTTGTTAAGTCATAACTGCATGACAGCATTGACTGACATGTCCAGAAGATAGGATTTCATTGTTCTCCCTGTCTTCTCACTCTTATATTCTTTCCGCACCCTCTTCCAATGATCCATGAGCCATGCAGGGAGTGGAATGATGTCCTGTTTAGGTCTGAGCACTCAGTCTTTATCATCACTCTCAGCACCTTAAGCAGACATTGTCTCTGCATTCACTGATACTCAATGAAAAGAGAAGTTTATTTGATTGAGTCCAAGAAAAATATTTGTCTACGGATATAAACAAACATTTAGAGGGCAACGTGGAACCATGAAACTTTACCTGGATAACAGTACTAATTTCTTCTGTTATAATACTAAATTCTCCTGTAGGGTTAAAGACCTCATTAATCATGAGTTTTGACCTTGTTTCCAAGGCTGTGTATTAATTCCTTCTGTGGAGCAAATGTTCCTTAAATCCAATCAGAGATCAGTTGTTCTGATAACAACAGTCATGCCAGGATTTTGTATGTAGGCACATCTTGCCTCACAGGTTGGTATTGTTCATGTAGTTTCATGACTGGGTATGGCCATTGATCTGTTTATTCTCTCATTAGCCCATGCAATAATTTTTGGTACTATGAAATCTAGTCAAAAAGGAGGAAGTTTCAGATCATTTCTAACTTAATTTTTCTGTATCTTGAAGCCAACCAAGTTACACAGTACTTCTAACAATAAAGCCGTTTCTACTAGTCCTGGTGGGAAATCAAGAATGGTGTAGGAGACTCATTTGGAGACCCAAGAACTCCCCGCCAAAAAGCTCATATGGAGGACTCTCACACCTGACTCTGGGATTGCATTATGCTACTCTTGGATTTTAAGAGCAGTGTTATTTAGATATGCAGGATCTCTTCCTCATAAATAGCTTTTGAAACTTATATTTTTAATTGGTTTGCAAAATAATAAGATTTCATGTTTTTATTTAATGTATCCTAATTTTGATTAACCATCCTTCCCCCTTCATTTCTCCCATTCCTCTCTCTCCATCGCTGCTTAAACCTTTCATCACCCCAAATTACTTTTCTATGTTTACAAAAATGTTTTTATTTAATTTTCTTTTTTAATATTCAATTTAGAATCATCTTTGTGAGTATTAGCTTTTGACAGCTCAGTCATCAATGCAACCCTCGTCTTGTGACTTTTTAAAGTTTATATGATTGATACAGATGAAATTCAGTGATTTAACACTTTAATAATAAGCATCATTTAATTTACCAGCATGGAACACCTTTCCAGTTTTTTCTCAGAAGAATTTTGGGGGAACTCAGTGTGAAATTCCTCTATGTGTCTTGTTATATTCACATTGAGGATTTAATTATAGGCATCTGTAGTCCCTTTTTCTCTGGTATCTCCTGTTTTGGTGTAATGATGAGAATAATGACTTCTAAGATCTCTACAAATTAGAAGTACACCAGACTTTTGAAGAGAAACTATTTTATTGCTGGAGCGCTTTAAGTATGGCATATAAACAAAACTGTCCTTTACACTGGGTGAACATATGTCACTGTAGTTAATTCAATAAAGAAGTTGACTGACCAATAGCTAGACAGGATAAGGTTAGGTGGGAGAACCAAACTGAGATTCCTGGGAGAAAGAAGGGCAGGGTCAGGAGTCCCAAGCAGACGCAGAAAGAAGCAAGATGGGCATATCATGTTGAGAAAAGGTACCAAGCCTCATGGCAAAACACAGGTAAGAAATATGGGTTAATTTAAATGTAAGAATTAGCTAGTAAGAAACCTGAGCTATTGGCTGACCTTTTATAATTAATACTAAGTATCTGTGTGGTTTTTTTGGGAGCAACTGCCAAGACACAGAAAAACTCTGCCTACACATTACACTGTTCATCTTGGTTTGAATGAGAGGTATCACATACTTTGAGCATTTGAATGTTTTGTCCCCAGTTGTTGGTACTGTTCTGGTAGATTTGGGAGGTGTGGTTCTGTAGGAGGAAGTATATCACTTGGGGAGGATGGGGTGTGTGTGTGTGGGGGGTTTATTACCATTCACGGCTCACTTTTTATTCCTGCTTGTAGTGTAAAATGTAAGCCCTCAGGTTTTCTCCAGCTGCCAGGTCTGCTGCTTGCTGCCATATTTCCCTGCAGGGCCGACCCTTGAACTGGAAATCCAGTTCAATACAATTGTAACTAGAAACCAAATAAACCCATCCTTTTATAACTTTCCTTGGCTTTGCTGTTTCATCTTAGCATAGAAAACTAACTATGCCGGTGTTGCTATTTTCTTTAGATCTTTTCTGTTGCATTTTGTTAGAGAACACTTAATGTTCTCTATATGTGGTAAGTGCTTTGAACATTTGAAGATATTTTCGGCCTAGTAATCAGATTGCCCCCACACACAAATTAAATGCTACTCTCAAGATTAGCTTGCATGAAGTGGTCATTTCATCATGTCTAAATTTTATTACTATTTATTAAAAGTTACCTGAGCTATATTACCTTTCTCATTCCCTCCCAGTCACACATACATCTAAATTGTTTCTTGATCTTTCATTTTCTTTGACATACAATCAGTGCTATCTTAGTGCCACACTCTTCTCTGTAATTTTACTTTATGATGAGCAATAAAATAAATTGCTACTTATAAGTCCAGGTGTTAGCAGTGTAGAGGAAAAGTGGTAATTTTCTAAACCTTGATTTTCTTTCACACTTCAGTCTTTAATTCCAGTATATAGTGAGGTTTCTGATCATATATAGGAAAATAATGGAAATAACTGTATAATGGAAAATGGAAGTAAAAGTGTACAAAGAGTTTGGAAATATATGGGTATAATTAATTGACCTATTAGACTTTTTAAATGATAAAGGCCAATTTATTCTGCCTATACAATCTTTGGCATTTGACTCTATTTTCCCTCTTCTAGTAGCTATCATTTGTTAAGATCTCCTTGTTTAGGTGTGAAACTTCATCCATCTCCTGTCCACGGTAGAATTTTATCTGGTTTGAGCTTGTGTGGGTCTTTGGCATGCTGTCTCAAATGGTGTAAATTCATATATGAAACTTCCTTTCTGTTTTTTTAATTCATCCCCTAATTATTTGGAAAGAAGGGTTTAATAAATACATTTCATCATTTCATTTAAAACTTAACATTCTACAGTTTCTAATTCTCTATGCTTTTGCCAGTCTTTTTTGTTTTTGTTTGTTTTTTTGTTTTGTTTTGTTTTTTTTCGAGACGGGGTTTCTCTGTAGCTTTAGAGCCTGTCCTGGAACTAGCTCTTGTAGACCAGGCTGGCCTCGAACTCACAAAGATCCGCCTGCCTCTGCCTCCCGAGTGCTGAGATTAAAGGCGTGTGCCACCACTGCCCGGCTTGCTTTTGCCAGTCTTGTATTTCAGTGTTAATCATTATCTACTGTAAATAGAATTTTCTCTAACAAGAGTTGACAAATACACTAATCCAAGGATATAACAAGTTGTTGAGAGTCAGTTTAATATTATGTACATATAGCAGAGTAATAATAGTAGATTCTTCTCTCAGGTCCATGACCTAGTCTAGCTACAGGTTTCTTTCCATAATAACAGTGCCCAGGTATGGGCTTTATTTTGTGGGCTGGGACATAAACTCAACATAAAGTAGGTTGCTCCCATGACACTTGTGACATTATTGCACCAGTAGAAATGTCTCTTCCCAGGGCAGTCATTATTGATTGCAAGGTTCAAGCTAGGTAAGACTGGTGATTTCTTTTCTCCTCTGATAGCATGCACAGCACAATCCATCACCATGATAGCTAGCCATTAGGGATGAAGATTCCATGTACACATCAGCTTGATTTCTTCAAGTTTTATCAAGTATGCAGTGTCTTCAGCAATAGGATCCTACTGTCAAGTTCAGGAATGTAACCTAGATCATCAACGATAGTCTGTAATATTTAGGGGTTTGTGACATTATCTGTCAAAAACTTTAAACCAGGTAGTCCATCCCTGTTGCTGCTCTTTTTAACCATTATTCTATGTCATCTAGTAGGGAAACTGTTCCCCCATTATAAGGTAACTCCATTTAAACTCTTATTTGTGTATATGTATATATTTTAAGAAACTGCTATAGTAATTTTTATGTCTTGTTAGTTATCACTCACCACATTCCTTCCTATACCCTGACTTTCCATACCACACATCACTGAACACTTCCTATGAAATAATTTGTCTTTAACCTTTTATAGCACTGCATTTTCTCCCCCTCCTTTGAAATCCTTTCATCATGGTCCCTTACTAATTTTCTGACTTCTATGTTTATTGTGAATAAAGCATAAAATATCTGAAGATTCAAGGCATGTTTACTTTCTCCTCTATCATATTCATGATAACATATTTTTATGTGTTATGTTGAAGTCCTTGATCCATTTGTAGTTGAGTTTGTTCATGGTGAGAAATGAGACTCTAGCTTAGTTTTTCTAAAAGTATCCTTCCAGTTTGAAGAGTGCCTCCTGCAAGCGCATGAATGTGGGATGCCTTCCTATTTTATGGTATCTTCCTCAATTTTCTTATAAATGCTTTAAAGTTTCCTTGTACAAGCTTTCCTCTTGCTAGTTTAGATTTGTACTATGGTATTTCTAAGATTATTGTTAATGGAATTGTTTTCTGATTTATTTCTTGGTATGGTTGTTACTTGTGTATAGGAAACTTACTAATTTTTGTGTGTTCTTTCAGAAACCAAAGTTATATGAGAATAAATACAATTTTGACTTTTCAAGGAAATTAGGATGTAGAGCAAATTTTTGACTTCCAAATGATGTACAACTACTTTGAAAACTGAACAAAATAAATGAATTTTCTCAGTCTTCATCATAGCGCTCATGGTATAATCATCTCATTAAAAATATTAGAAATAGCAGTATTCAGGGAGTAATGTGACACATTTAGTCAAAAAACTTCAAGAATTAAATTTTAAAATTTAATAGTGGGAATAGTGAAATGAAATCTGTTAATGAAGATAGTAAGAAAGGGGAAAACTGAAAATTTTAAAATTAATGGTTTTCTTTTGCACTATAGTGTTAAAATCGGAAACTTGGAAGGAAAACTTTTTTATAGGAAATATTTAAATGTGTTGTTGGTAATTAATATTATTTGGTATTATTGCAAAAGTAAAAATTAATTTATTAGAAGGTTTTAAATTACAGTATATGCAATAAAAAGATATCATTACCAATCTTTTAAGAATTGAATTTTAAATATATATTGAAGAGAATTATTCTGATTTTGTTAGGTATAGGAGTTTCATTTAGTATTCTTTTCCATTAAACATTTAGATCTATACACCATATAAAATTAAAGAATAATGCGAAGAATAAAATAACAAAAAATATTTTGACCTTTTTGTAGACAGTAAAGGGTTTTATAAGGTCAGCTTTGAATCAGATGCAAATAAGATGACACACTGGGATGGGTAAAGAGAACAGCTTACAAAGCTAAACCATTTTGAATATACTTCCAATCTTGCCTCATCTAACTTCTCTGCCTAGAGAACTCATTGAAAAGATAAAAATCCTAAAATGTTGGTCCTCATTTTACCCAACCAATCAAAGAAGGCAGAAAAATTGAGAACCATAGGACACAGCTTTGAAATGGAGTAATCTGTGTTCAGAAAGTATTCCATGTTGTTAAAATATCCCAGGAAAACCATGCCTACTGGGAAGCCAAGGGTGACTTGAGGTTTTGAACTGCAGAAAAATCTTTAAAGCATTTTGCTCTGTCTGGGCAGTAAACGCATTTCAAGCATCCTCTCCTGCAATTTTCTCCTTTAAAAAAATCAGGATCCCATCACTTAGCCTGACCTTGAATGCACAATCCTTCAACCTGAAGCCTAATAGCTGGCATTACAGGTGTTCTCAACATTATACCTGCCGTTATTGTCTGTTTTATTCAAAATATTAGAATTGAACATATTGGCACCTAATGGAAAATACAAACCCTATTTAATGGATATATGCAAGAATCCATCTATAACCAAATAGAAGCTCTCTTCTTCTAATACTTGAATTTGATACTTTCAGTCTAAGCAGCTTTGCAGAAGATAACACAGGCAACATTCTTCATAAAATGCTTATTTAAACACTTTCATTCAGTTGGTTCATTTCCTGAACCAACATTTCCAAAGTGTGCTTTCAGATCCTACTGGTACATTATGACATCTGGCTGACAGTATGTGATTCTCAGCCAGCCCTCAAAACATAACCAAAAAAGAATGACACACATGCACCTACTAACAACAAAAGAATGACATACAGAGTCACTTCAAGTCTTTCGATCTCCCAGGGGGAAATAAATTTTTTATGGGCGGGGTCAGCCAAAATATTATAAAATGTATTACCAAAGGATAACTACCACCCTGTATGAATGACTAGTTCATATAGTTAAGTAGGCAGAAGAATATGGGATTCACCAGACAGAAGAACCCTATATTGCACTGAACCTCTTGGTCCTGACACTACATCGCAGCAAATGTTGCAGTATCCAGGCCACAGCTTTGCATAGTAAAAATGTTGGAAGCAAGAATTCTAACAGTTTAATCCATGATCTTATAGAAATGATATCTGCCATATGATACATATTGATCGTGTTATCTGCTCATGTCTGGACTTTGGGGGCAGTGGTGTGGAACCCTCTAATGTGTTCACCTCTCTTAAAACATTTGAGCTAAGGAAGACAAAGTGAATCATAAAGCCAGTTTTGTAAAGTGGAGTTTGGGTTGCTTTAATTTTGAAACCCTATTAGAAGCAAACTTGTTTAATAATGTCTTTACTAAGACATACACTTAAATACCTAGAAAATCCAGCACAAATATTAAACTCTATTAAATTTAAGCTATAAATCTTTTTTGGATGCATTAAAAATTATATTTTAAGGACTGTGAATAGAAATCAAATCTTCTAGTATTATCCTCACAATTTTTAATATTTACGTTTACCTTATTTAAGTATAAAGCCATACAACTTAATTCATTTCAACAGAAATAGCATTTCCAACTACGAATAACAACTCACAAAGTATTAAACCAGCAATTGGAAGACAAGAAGGCAGCTCACTGAGAGTTTAATGCCAGCACAGTCAATGTAGCAAAGGCTAATAGAGACTACACAGTAAGCCTTTGCCTTATAAGAAATGAGAGAAAAGAAATATTAATACTTGCTCCAATAATTACAGTAAAAACGTAACTATTTCAAAGCCCAGTGACAGTCAGAAGGAGAACTTATATCCCAGGAACGGGATTTCACAGTGGGACAGCTTGGCAGACCACCGTGCAGGGTATGACTGAACCTCAATGATGATGAGCCAATGATTGGTCAGTGATAGGCGGGATCAGACCTTGACTGGGGCTATTTAGATACATATAGCTCTCACCCCCATTTCACCCTTAAATTCATATCGGGACCCTGAAGATGGGCATGGGGTAGGGCACCTGCTTTAGAACTCTTGTCCTCTTTCACACTGTGGTCACATTGATTAAATGTCTTGTTGTTTATGCCTTTCATTATTTATTGGACTCTCTTAATCAGCTTACCAGGAAATGTGACTAAACCTGGCTTGATATGGCTGCCCTGGGTACAAGCTCTGAGGCTATAGCCAGTAAGAATGTTGACTTGTGTATCTGGCTGTGAGAAGCAGATGCCCCAATAGAGCTGCACATGGGTCTGCCCATAATCTGTGCTTTGGAGGGAGGCAGGGCAGAGCACCAGGAAGTGCTTCACTGAGTGGTATAAACAATTGATTAAAACAGGTACCACTAACAAAAAACTTTTGGATTTTAAGTGTGACTTGCTGGCCACTGCTCTAGGAAATTTACCTAAGCACCATTAAACTCACTCAAAGCTCTGAGAGAGAGGGCAGAAAATATTGCATTTCGTTTCCGTGTTAAAGGTGAGAGCAGTGAGGCAGAGAGGGTAAGCAGCTCACCCAAAGAGAAGCAAATATGGAGTTTGTAGCTAGGCTCTCAAACTACAGCGTCCTTGCCGGAAAATATGGTAGAACCCTGTGTCACAAGCGTGATCACGTGCTATGTCAGTCATGCGCAGACAGCAGATATTCTGGACTTTATTTTCGGCATGGCTAAGTAGAAGTAAAAGAGGCTTCACTCTACTGTTGATTTGGATAAGGAGAGACAGAAGTGCTCTTCTGTGAAGGGTGTGGAAACAAGAGTCTTATCCTCCCACCCCACTCCCCAAGCAGTGAACCAACATAAACAGCTTTCATTGCATATCAGAATGTGACACTTAGGAGCACCAGAACGGATTAAGCAATTAACACCAAGTCTCTTAGATTGATGAACAAATCATTTTTAGTCTAAAACTGACTCCACGCATATTTCACAACCTTTTCAAATTCTAATTTGCTTGGGACCAAATTCAAGCCCCATAAACCTTGATTGGCTCTATTTGCCAGTGAGCTTAACTGCATGCACAAGGAGGCCACTTACAGCATCAGAGCAGATATGCAGTTAATTATGCTTGTAAGTCGCTAACAAGAACACAGAGTGCAGGAGAGACAAGGTGTGGAGCTCTGTCGATAGGAAGCACCTGCTCCTAGATCCAGTGCAGTGGCAGAGTCATGAGCCTCTGAATATTTCATTGAAATGTTTTAAGTCACTTCAAAGTTTATCATTTTGTCTTTCCTGTCAAGAAAGCAGAAAGCATTGCTTAATTCTTTCAATCTAAGAGAAAAATGGGAAAAACTAATATAAGCCATTGGAAATGGAGTAATGCTTATGCTTGGGGAACCTCTGTGGGTGCCAGCTATGTTCAAGATCTCAGTGTGGTCACTCCTCCCACATCCATGGCAATTTGTGTAAAATGTATCAAACTATATATACTTGTACCCATATGTAATATCTCAAATACATTTAAAAGAAAAATTAAAACAAATTCCTTTGCTCACTATAAAGAGTTAATGAGTAAACTCAGGTTATACAATTTAATGCCATATTATATAGAGTTACTCTGTTGGGAGCCATGTGTGCAAAATTTAGACCAGTGTATAAGTGCTTATACAATGAGTCTCCAGGTGAGGCCAAGGTCATGAGGACAGTCTTACTCCACAAGGACCGGTGGACTTTGGGACAGGGCAGAATATTGCTGGAACCACGTGGCCTGCATACTTTCTTCTCTCTCATAATATTGATGATGCTATTGGCAGCTTTTAGTGTCACTTTGCCAGTCATGAATGGGACAGATGTGATCATTCATGGAAAGCCTATTTTTTCTTAAATATTTTCCTCTCAGGTTTCTTGTCCAGGGATGCCAGCTGTCACTCCAGACTCTGGGAGCTGTCCTGATTCAATGCAGATAGGATTGGAGGCAATTCACCTATATCTCTATAAATTTGCCTTACTGAGTTTTGAACGATATTGTTGTTCTTGAAAATGTATGCCTATGTTTATCACCTTTTAGCTATGCAAAGACACGATGTACCTGGCTCGATATTTGCACAGACTACCAAAATGATAAGTGATGTTTTTGATTTGAAAATGTTCTGATGTAAAAGTTGGCAAAAAAAATATTTGACCTATATGTTTTTGCCAGAGGTTAACATTGGAGGGTGGAAAAACACGTTTATTAGTATGGGAAAACATGTTTATTTTTGAATTCTTCAAAAACATAAAGATGGCTTGAGTTATTTGGGCCACTTGTATGAAACTCACCTAGTTTTCTGATAATCCATTTCTTCATGCAAACAACCCTTCCAGGTCTCAGGACCTGACCCCAGTCTCCGACAAAACCATGGTATTACCTACTGAAGGAATTTCTGTCTTGACAATTGGTAACCAATCACTTTGTAAACTGAGTTGTCATTTACCCAAAGCACAGGCATATTGAAGGAAGGTTTAAGTATTTATGACTAAACCCTAGAGCTGTGTGCAAATGACCGTTAATTATCAGCTCTGTCCCACTCTCTTAGTGCTCTGATCTATATTACAAAACCAGAATATCTTTGAAAATATTAAATTGTTAGTGTCCAGGGATTGCTGAAGAAGACCCCAGACTCAAACAGTATGCAAAACCAAAGAGCACTTATTCTGCAGAAACAACTATCAAGTGGGATCAACCACTTGTACAAATAGCAAACACAAGAGGAACAAGCAGGTTCCTTTTAAGCTTAGCTAGGGGAATTCTGGGAACATAGGTCATATTAAACATGATTGGTTAGCCGGGTGGTGGTGGCACATGCCTTTAATCCCAGCACTAGGGAGGCAGAGGCAAGGTGATCTCTATAAGTTCAAGGCCTGACCTACAAAAGCTAGTTTCTGGATAGGCTCCAAAGCTACAGAGAAACTGTGTCTCAAAAAACCAACCAACCAACCAAACAAACAAACAAACAAACAAAAAGAAAGAAATAAACACAAAACAATCCATGATTGGTTAAACAAGTAACAGTTAAATTAGTACATTTTTGATTGGCCGAGGTTCTAGTTTTACCATGTTTGGACATACACAGGCACGTCCCCCCATGTTTCAGGAGATTTACTCTGACCTGGGAGTGCTTTCTCCCTCATCCTTGCTGTCAGGGGAGCTGTTGACTAATGGTTCTTTGTCAGGAAGGAAATTCGTTTCATTCTTAGGGGACTGAAATCCAAATTCAATTTTATAGAGTGGGGAATTTCAGACCCTTCAAAATTACTATGAGAATTAATGCCATAAACAATAGTAGGAATTTGTGAAAAAAAAAACTCATGGATTTCCTTTAGATCAGTTACTGTAATTAGGAGGCAGGGTGAAACAGAATTTGTCAAAGAAGACCTACACTAATTCCATAAAACTGAGAAAAGTGAAATTGGTAAGAAAAGTGTTGTATTAGCAATAATTCGTCAACACAGGAACACATTGAAATCACATGACAAGCTTGCTAAAAGAATATCAAATCACTGATTCTGTAAGGAGGGCATGAATATGGATTTAAGTATCAAAATTTTCTAAAATATATTAATGTTTCTAGTTTGAGAACAAACTTTTGAGAACATCATTCTGGAGTGAAAAACAACATAATACAAATTTGAAATTGGCAAGGAGTGTGAATTATTTTAAAGAAATCAAAAAAGACTTAGTGTTTTGAAATGGAGAAGTCAAGTTACATGAACTGACTTTTTGGAGTCCATTCCCTTTGGTGGGATGGATACTTTGCTCAGCCTTGATGCAGTGAAGAGGCTCTTGGTCCTGCCTCAACTTGATATACCAGGCTTAGTTGACTCTCTGAGGAGTGGATAGGGAGTAGGGGGAAGTGGGTGAAGTGGGAGGAGGGGAGGAGGAGAAGGATGGGGAACTGTGATATGCAAAATAAATTTTAAAAAGAGAGAAAAAATCACAGCAGTGTCACGCCTTGCATGGTTTTATGTGGGGTTTTGAATATCTTGAATTTAGTAAGCTCAATGAGAAGACATTGGAATTTAAAGTAGTAATATGATATTAATTATTTTATTTTAATTAGATCACTCTGCCTATCATATGATGAATAAAGAATAGGACACAAAATTATCACTTAAGAAATGAGGTATAAATGGGAGATAGTAAAACCTAAGCTAACAGCCATGCTAAGAACAAGAAGAATGGGCAAATAAGACTGATCGATATTCTAGAAGAAAATCAATAGAGACTAATGACTCATTTTACTTCCAACTTAAATACATGAAAACTATCAATATTAGCAGAGGCCCACAAAAAGCTAGGTTGCGGTCCTAGATCAATCAATTGATTAAATTTCTGTACCATAGATCCTGGATAGGTAGTAGCCATGAGCTAGTGCATAGTAGTTCTTACATTCATGTTTGTTCCCTAAATAAGTTAAAAAGTATTAACACAGAAATTGTTTGATTTTATAATCCAACCATGTAAGTGAAAATTTTCTATTAAATATGTGATTTTTCCATTAAAGTCACATAAAATCATTATTTGTCTTTAGATAAACAGATACTATTTTCTGAGGAATTTCTAGTGTTTGTGGTCTCCTGACTATCCCTTTTAAGAAACTTCCCACTATTGAAATAGTTCACATATCAACATTTGTTAAATAGAGATTTATAAATTGAGATTCCCAACTCACATCTAATGAGTAATTTAAGAACAATAGTTGGTGATGAAAATCAAATGTTTGATCACTCAACAATGGATAATAACATCTAAACTGTACCTCTCAAATTACATAATTTAAAGTTTAAATCATATATTTGTGAAAAAGTCAAAGTTTAAAATGCTTTAAAAAGTTGTCTTATTAATAATGATAACATAAATAAAACTCAGTGTCAAGAAAAACTGTTAAAAATGTTCAATCGAGTCAAAGGAAGTTGAGACACTAAATACTTGAAGAACCCGAGAACAAGTTGGATAGACTCAGATTAGATTATGGTCCAGCATCACTACTCAGGGTTATTCTTTCGTGTCATTCAACACTTAATTATTCGTTAGATAGAAACTATGATACGGAAGCATAAATATTTAGTTTCCTTTTATGACCAATTAAAAATGTTTTTACTGAATTATTTAGTAGTACAGAACAACTTCAATATTAAGTCTACTTTGCTCCCTTTTCTAATGCTTCCGTAATTGTTTCATTAATTACTACTGCTGCCTGGAGTATTCATTAAATAAGCAATACATTTTCAATTCATTCTAAAGCTAAAATGAAGACATGAAGTTGTTTCTATATAGCTCTTGGGCAAACTTAATTGACCCAGGCAGGAGTATTATCTGTTCTATTGTTGGCAAATAGATTGCTTTCTGCCTTCAGGGTTGCTAAGCCCCAAAAGATGCTACTCTTTTGAATGTTGACACACTAAAGACTTCAGCACTTCCTTTATTTGAGTAAAGATAAAAAGTTTCATTTATGAAGTTCCTTACCACTTCCTCTTTAATAAAATTGTAAAAATGTTAACTTGTCTGTAAAATTAATTTTAAATGAAGCAAAACTTGGACGAATGTGAAGTCTGTTTCTCAACAAATCTACCCAAAGGAACTTTCAGGACATGCTCTATGAGAATATCAACCAACAGCAAGGAAGATATTAAAATAATCTCTAAAGAAAAAAAGCCATGTCTTCTGATTTTTTAAATCCCCTCAAAGGAGCTAGCGAATGCTGAAGCTATGTAAAAACATCCAAATAGCAAACTATTGTTAACAGAGGGAAAGAACAGTGAGTAGATGATGGATCAGGGCTGCAAAACAGCTGGCTTCATGGACCAAAGAAGATTTAAATGAAATTATAAAGTGCCTCATTGTGTTGCTTGGAAAGCAAGGTTTCAAAATGGATGCTATTCATTTAGGTCACATGCAAAGCAAAAAGAAAGACTGAGGTAAGGAAGCAAAGTAACTATGTACTCTTGATTCACACACACACACACACACACACACACACACACACACACACACGAGAGAGAGGGGGGGATGGTATGATATGTGTATACATGCACACATGCTTTCCTAGGTGTTTAAGGTCCCTGAATGTAGGAAAGAGGATAAATCATGTGTGAGAGACAAAGGAAGACTTCAGAGCTGTAAGTAGAAAGAGATTATCAAAGCAGAGAAAATGAGTTTATATGCTTTGGTCTTCCTTGTGTTTTTAAAAACTGTGTCTACTTTCATTTTCTGAATCTAATTTCTTGTTCAGTATACAATTCCATTATTTTAACAATATGTAGAACAACCCTGTAATGAAGGCATACTTTATTCTCTCTCTCTCTCTCTCCCCCTCTCTCTCTCTCTCTCTTTCTCTGAGACAGCATCATACTAGGTAATCTTGGCTGGCCTCAAACAATCAATCCTTCTGCCTCAGCATCTGGAGTGCTAGGAATGATGGCTCATGAGACAATATCCTGCTAAGACATCTGTTGTTTAAAGTTTGAAGGTATGCTAATTCACTCCCAAACCCATCCAAACTGAAGGATTCACCCACGGCAGGTGAGCATCACAGCTGTATTTTTTCAAGGTTTTGAGTGGGAAAAATAAAAGTTCTACTTGCGATTTTCAGCGTATTTTGTCTTAGACATGGGAGGTTCCTGAACAGTACAGTATCTGCTGTTCTAGAGATGTAAAAACTAACTAGAACTTAAAACTCTCTCAGTCTCTGCTGTCTGTCTGTATCTGTCTTCCTCTCACTCTCTCATACACACAAAGAAAGTCAAAGAAAAATATACTGATATTTATTTATAGCAAAATAAATAAAATTAAATTTTGAACACAAATAATCTTACATTCCAAGGGGGAAATAGCTTGGTATGACATAGTTAAAATAAATATTTGTGACTTTTAAAATTTTATTTTAATATTTACAACTATAATTTGAATATAGAATCTCCCTTTTTCCTTTCCTCCCTTCAAACCCTCCCATGTACTTCTTCTTATTCTTATTCAAATTCATGTTTTCTGCTTTCATTAATTGTTGTTATATACATGTACATCATATACATTTAAATACATAAGCACAACCTGTTTTCTGCATAATGTTACGAACTGTCTTTCTAATCACCAATGAAATTTTAGTTGGTGGGTCATTGTTTGCCTTATATCTGGATATTTATAAATTCAAAACAAGAAAATAAAACACTATTCGTGTTTTATATGCATGAAATTGTAATGTATCATGAATATTATTTCCTATAACATCTATCTTAAAATTTTAACAAGAAAGAAAATGCTTATAGTTCAAAGACTTTTGTTGTGGCACTCCAGTGGTTCCATATACTCGACAATATTCAGGTCCATGTTCATACATTCAACTGTAAATTTAAGTTATTCATTTATGTTGTTATTCATAAGAACACACTTATTCAGCTCTTGCACCAATTTAGACAAGAAGCTACTTTACAACTTGAGAGTTGCTAATTCTTACTCTTACTGAGAAATATTTCTGATAATTATATTAATAAATTATTTTAAAAATCAACTTTGTAGATGACAGTCCCAAACAGCACTTGCCTCATTAGTGACAGCCCTTAGAGCATTTCAAGATGATTTAATACGTGATTTACTCCCCACAATGTAGTGTGATTTTGAATAAAAATTCATCAGGAAATCCTCAGCCAAATTAACCAAAAAAAGAGAGAGACCTAAGCTCAAAACAACAGAAAAGAAATATACAGCACATATCACTGGAAGTCATATGATCACTATGGATTATTCTGAAAAATTATACCACGGTAAGTTGGAAATATTAGAAAAAGGACAACTTTCTTGATATATATGACCTATCAAAATTGATTCAAACTAATCAACAGCAGGTAATATGACTGAAGTAGTAACTTGGTTCTTATGCTACTTTTAATGTTTTGCTTCTATATGAATACTCTATTTTGTCATGATATATAATTATTTTATAATTTGCATGCCTGCAGGATCCATAGTGATAAATCATGTTCCTTTGTTTAATGCTGGTGACTTCATTCACTCCTGTTTTCCTGCTTGGCCTAGATAGAATTAGCAATTCCATTCATCCTTTGACATTATACATTTTCTCTGCTCTTAACCCATTTTCTTTGGCGTTGATTTCCACACTTATCTGCTATTTCCACTTGCATTAAACTCCCTTTGACTTTATCTTTGCAGTTGGACTGGATGGTGTGGTGTCCATATGTCATTGAATTTATCTCTCTCCCCTGAACAAGCCTTTAGAGTTCTAAGGTTCTCTTTAAGTACTCTTTTAGTTATATATTCCACTATTTTATCTATATCAAATGATTATTAAATTCATTGTCTAATTTTATTTATTATTACTAGAGTTTTGTAATAAAGCTTCATTATCAATGTTTTTAAACTTAATTTTTGGTTTGAAAACACTGTATAATTTGGCTATTTTTAACTATATCAGTTATTTGTTTTGTGGCCCAACATATATTAAAATTAGCAACAATTTTAATTTTAGTTCATCTAATTAGTTGTAATTTAAAATTAATTCACAGCCGCATTTTTTCTTAAGTTTACCACCAACCTCAGCATGCACACATAATAATTAGTGTTTCATTACTGAAAAACCAAGACCTCAAATAATCATAGATGTCAGATAAAGCTTAAGAAAAGACTACAGTGTCTCCGACCCTACAGAAGCATATTCTGTTTTTAATTGCTTATGTTTACACTGAACTGCAATGTTGCTCATGTCTGGATCAGCATAATTATAGATAATCAATAGATTTATATTGAAACAATTACTTTATTTATCAAAATATCTTATTATTCTCATTTACCAGTATAAACCATTTCACAAACCAAATTCACCAACTTGACTCCACAATGTTCTCATTATCGGCTGTCTAAGCCATTTAGTACTTCCCCAGAGCACAGATATTTCATGAAATCCCAGATGCTATTCTGAGTCCATCCTCAGGCAGCCAGAAGGAAATCTATTATTGGGAAGGAGGAAAGGTCCTCTGCATTATTATTTAATGGCATGGAGAAGCTGTTTCAGCAGTGACAGGCAGAAATAATTTTCTGATATACTAAGGATCAAATAGTTGTGTATGTACTGACATTCCCTGAGTACACACTCAGCCGAACATCAGTAATCATGTTGACAAAGACCTCCTGGCCAGACTGACTTTTGAATAAATGATCCTTTTCCTTAGGTTCTGTTCATTCATGTTTCTCTTTTATTCCAATTATAAATGTCCAAGACTATTGTAACATACCAGAACACTAATAATATCAAAGTCTGTGAACAACCCAGAAAGTGCAGAGCAAATATATTCTCGTTTATAGTAATCTGCACCACATTATTTTCCTATCTACATGCCTGATTAGCATTCCTGCAGTCTATGTCCTTTTAAGAGCATGCATATTTTCTTCTTAGTTTGTAATTCTGCATTCCTGTTTCTACATATGCCATAAACTACACCTCCACAGAGAAACAAGACCTAAATTCATTGTACTTCTTTTACTTTGACTCAGAAATAACAAAGTCAACATACATACATTATGTATTGAAATGTCTTTAAGAGAAAGCATGACAGTTGTTCCTTTCTCTTAGGCTAACTGTATTGTAGAACAACATTTCCATAGGAATTAGTGTGCTCTCGAAAAATGCAGCCTATGTAGGGTAGCTCTTTTCAAACTCTATTTAATTTTTAATTAGATTATTAAGTATAAGATTCCATTGTGGCTTTTTCCATACATTGTCTGAACAGAAAAGCTACTCCCAGAAGCTCTGTTTATAAAGAGAAATCTCAATGCCAAACTTGGGCTACCACCATATTAGCTGTTGGTTATGGAGGCTTCTGAAGTCCTCAAAATAAATACAGGCAATTGCCTGTGATTTGGTTGCCAATCAGAACAAAATAGTAAAGCCTTATGACAAAAATGTCACCTGCCTTGGTTTCTGCATATAGAGAAAGCAACCTGGAACTAGGTTAGAAGCTTCTTCCGTGCCTTCATACTGAGGGTGTTACATTGGTTCCCTAGGAAGAATTGGCCTCAGTAGTCACACTCAGTCACGGAACTTTGGTGTGCTACAAGCATGCTGACCAGCCAGGGAAGACAAATTCACTTATGAAATGGTGAAGTGTGCTATGGGGTATCCAAATATTTTCTTTTTTTTAAGTTGTTTTATTGTGCTATACATTTTTCTCCTCTCCCTTCCCTTCCTCCCCTCTCCTCTTATATCCTCTTCTGTGACCCCCACACTCACTATTTACTCGGGAGATCTTGTCTTTTTCTCCATCCTATTTAGGGTCCTCTTTGTTGTCTAGGTTCTCTGGGGTTGTGGACTGTAGGCTGGTCTTTATTTTATGTCTAAAAATCACTTATGAGTGAATACATTTTACATGTGTCTTTCTGGGTCTCGGTTACCTCACTCACTATGTTTTTTTCTAAATCCATCCATTTGTCTGCAAATTTCAAGATGTCATTATTTTTTAACACTGAGTAGCAATCCATTGTGTAAATGTAGCACATTTTCTTTAATCCATTCTTCAGTTGAGGGGCATCTAGGTTGTTTCCAAGTTCTGGCTATGACAAATAATGCTGCTATGAACATAGTTGAGCACTTGCAGTATGATTGAGCATCCTTTGGGAATATACCCAAAAGTAGTGTTGCTAGGTCTTGAGGTAGATTGTTTCCTGAGAAATTGTCATACTGATTTCCATAGCAGCTGTACCAGCTTGCATTCCCACCAGCAATGGAAGAGTGTTCCCTTTGCCCTACATTCTTTCAACATAAGCTGTCATCAGTGTTTTAGATCTTGGCCATTCTGACAGCTGTTATTTGGAATCTCAGAGTTGATTTGCAAATCTTTGATGGTTATTGATGTTGAGCATTTCCTTAGGTGTCTTTCAGCTCTTTGAGATTCATCTGTTGAGAGTTCTCTTTTTAGGTCTGTACCCCCTTTTTTATTGGATTATTTATTCTTTTGACGTCAAGTTTCTTGAGTTCTTTGTAAATTTTGGAGATTAGGCCTCTGTCTAATGTGGAGTTGGTGAAGATCTTTTCACATTCTGTAGGTTGCCATTTTGTCTTATTGACCATATCCCATGTTCTTGGGTAGGTAGAATTAACATAGTAAAAATGGCAATCTTACCAAAAACAATCTACAGATTCAATGTAATGCCCATCAAAATACTAGTAAAATACTTCACTGACCTCAACAGAACAATATTCAAGTTCATTGAAAACAAAAACCCAGGATAACCAAAGCAATCCTGTACAATAAAGGGATTTCTTGGGGCATCACCATCCTTGACTTCAAATTCTACTATAGAGCTACAGTAATAAAAAACAGTTTGGTACTGGCATAAAAATAGACAGGAGGACCAATGGAATCAAATTGAAGACCTGGGTATCAATCCACATACCTATAAACACCTTATTTTTGACAAATATGCTAAAAGTATAAAATGAGAAAAAAAAGCACATTCAACAAATGGTGCTGGCATGACTGGATATTAGCATGTAGAAGAATGCAAAAAGATCCAAATCTATCCCCATGTACAAAACTCAAGATCAAATGGATTAAAGACCCCAACTATATTCTTATTGGGTTTGGTGCCTGCCCACTTCACAGGAGGGATCCAAATCTGATACAGTGAACTCTGTCAATAGTCCATGCTTGGAATAATCAAAGACAATTGTGAGGAAGCTACTGCTATTGATGTGGTAAGTAGATACATACCCATACAATAGTGATCTTGTCAATGTTTGGTCGGAGTTAATTGAAGAAACATTACTGGTCAAGGTACTGAGTTAAAGACTGTTGTAAGCCCAGTCAAAACCAGGACATCTCTAACACCCACTCCAGGACTCAGAGAACATTGTAGAATAGGAAAAATATGAACATAAGAAGCATAGGAAGGTTAAGAAATAGCAGTATGGAATATTGGGTTTCTAACATGACATGATGCTACTACACTCTAGAGCTTTCATTGGCTATGATTCTTGAACAAGATCTCTACAAGACTGAGCCTGCCAACACCTTTTCAAGAATCAAGTAGTTCAGTGTGTCCCACCCTTCCCTAAAAATTTGTTTGCAAATAATGGTTAATGACAGAAGAGACTTTCTTCAGTGAGGTGGCTACTGGAAATGTGCATATGGCCCTGAAATTATACTCATGCTCTTGTGAACCACTCCAATGAAACTCACTGAGTTACAAAACTAACTAACTAAACAAACAAATATAGAAAGAAGTCAGAATGGGAGTGAGAAGAGAAAAAGGATTAGGGGAATGAGAAGAGAAAAAGAGAAGGTAGCAAAAGTATGATGTGTTACATACCTACATGAAAGTTAAGATGTGTTACATACCTACATGAAAGTATAATGCTGCCTACTATTACACATATTATGTGTACTAACATATGCTAAGAAAAACACTTCTTAAAGGGAAGCTATGCTACTGAAGTTATTTCTAATGGGAACCATAGTACTGAGCTAGGCATGCATGGTGCTCAAGCAAAGGAACACTTATTTTTCTGAACTGATTCCATTTTTACTGATTTAAAATTTTTGTTTACTACCTGAATCATAATTTTAACCATGAGCCTCAGAGAACACTTTTTGCTTTTATATACAAGGAACTTATGATTTTCAAGGATGGGCTGCATCACTCTGAAGACAAATAACTTTTCTACTATGCATGTTTATTTGGATTAGTAGAGGAGGCAGGTTTTAATATCTTGAAAGTAAAAAGCTCTTTGGTGACATTTAAATTAGACATCAGTACACATTATTGAATTGCATTGTTTTCTTGAAAAGACAGCAATGATCTACTTTTATTGGTGATCCATTTTATATGCACAGAAATCCATAATTGTTTCTTTTTCTACTTTCACAGTTCCCTGTGTTCTTCAAGGTTCTTATTTCAAGACTAATGAAATTCAAAGGCAAGAAGAATGCTTATTTAACTAAGGACATGGCTTCTTGTGCCATTTGTGGAGATTAAGGTGAATAAATAAATAAGGTAAGAGCAACATGAAGGAATTCTTTAGTCAGTACCACATGATCAGGGTCCAATCTGCCCTGGGGCAGACAACTGATACTAAAAGAAGCTCCCCGAAAGGAAGGTGACATATTCAATTAAGCAGGAAATCTTGTTCTTATTTTTCCAAATGTAAGACCTGTAGCCTTAGAAGTCATTAAAAACTATGCTTAGGGATAAAATAATTTTAAATCCCCTAATTAGTTATTCAATATCAAGTGGTCAGTCCTGAAATCATATATATGGCAACATTAAACCTACTGATCAGGTTGTATTTATATATTTATACATAAATATTTGTAACAATAATTATCAAAGCAAAAGAGGCCAAGATATTTGGAAGGAGTAGGGGAGGATAAGAGGACTTGGGGTGAGGAAAGTGAAGTGGATATACAATATAAGTATATTTTAATTAATTTTTAAATTATTAAGAAAATAATTAGATGGGTGGTATGGCTCATGGCTTTAATTTCAGCACTCATGAGGTAGAGACAGGGGATCTCTGAGTTTGAGGATAGCCTGGTCTACAAAGCAAGTTTCAGGACAGCCAGCACTATACAGAGAAACCCTGTCTATAAAAAGACAAATAAATAAAAATTATCTGTCTGCTATAGGGATGTCAAATGTCCAGGTAACAAATAATTTAAAATTTTAACAATTCACTGTAACAGCTACTTTCTTATAAACTCTTTAAGTATCATTTTTATCAAAAGACATTTAAGTTTAGAAATATTAAACTTTGTTGAAATATATCATGTCCATAATGAAAATTCTATTCCCTGGACTAGGGCTCATTCACACTCCCCAAGAGAAATGGAAAGATTCTTCAGTGATAAGGTGTTCATTTGTTGCATTCTATGTAAAGAGGATGTATATTTTAAAGAATAGATTCATTCAGACATGAAAGATTTGAGATTGAAAAATATGTTTTAGTTGTAGAATGGTACTTTGTTTCATTTTTTTTATTATGATGACTGAAATAATTTGTCTCATGTAAAATTCTAAAGGGTAGCCTCTATGATTTTAAACTAATTTTCATTTGTTCCCCCACAGCCCTGTTGGTTGTAGAGCTGGCACCACAGAATGCACATACAGTTTGATATTTTCTCAGCAATATGCCAGATGCATGGTTTCGTGATCCTAGTTTCTTAGTATTATCCTCTTGTCCCGAGAATCAAGCATACAAATGGCTAAATTATATAATGAGAATGATCTTTTGGCCAAAAAATTTCAACATGATGTCCAGATCCTTGTGAATTTTCTGAAAATGAATGTCCTCCTTTTCCTGGATGCAAAGGTGGTTGTTGATTGGAACACATGGCAGTTTAGGCTTCAGTAACCCCCTGCCTGACTTCTAATCACCCGGGATGACTTCAGCTAAGAATTCTATGAGCATAATCCTAGTGAACATTCAGAATTTCTTAACTTTGCCTTGCCAGTTGTCTTTGCGTTATTTAGTCTAATATAAGGACTGAGTAAGTAGGGTTTCATTTAAGTTTAATCATCCAATAAAGTGAGAATTACATAATACTGTAGTCATACATAATGAACCACAGAGAGTTTAGAGATATACCCAAGTAATAGACAAATACAGTTAATGTCCAGTTTACTTAGCAAAGAATACTTTACAGGGGAAAACTGTAAAGGTAAAACAATAGCAAATCTGGTGGCACTCAGATAGTGAAACCAATGAAAACACTACTTCATTGAGCAATGTCATTTTCTACTCTGTATTTCACTTAAAATTCAGTTCAGCAGTTCCCTGCGAGCTCCGGGGAGACCAATACTTGGTGGACATAAGAGGTGAGTCAATAGTGGCCCTATGGCCCTGGCCCCCCCACTCTCTAAAACCTCCATGTGGGAGAAAAGTCAGGGACGCCCCTCCCCAGGTCTCTTTGGCATTCCTAGTTGCCAGCAGGGAGCTGACCTGTTAGCCCTCAATCCACCCCACCCCAAAACCATCATTTCCTGCGAGTTCCCTGGAACCCTGAGAGACCAATACTTGGTGGTCATAAGAGAGACAGCCACAGCAAGGATTGGACCAAGAGGCAAAGACACTACTGGCCTCATTTGAAGGAAGAGATGGGAAGGCACCAATGCAAGAATTTCTCCAACATCCTAAAAAGCAACATGGTAACACCAGAACCTAGTTGACACACAGAAGGAAGACTTAATCATTCTAACCCAGAAGATGTAGAAGAAAACAACTTTAAACATAACTTTATGAAAATGATGGAGACCTTTAAAGAGGATGTGAAAAACTCCCTCAAAGAAATGGAGGAGAAGACAAACAGAAAGCTGGAAGAAATCAATAAATCCCTCAAAGAAACCCAAGAAAACCATGAAAAAGCAATCAAACAGCTGAAGGAAAGAGTTCAAGACTTGAAGATTGAAATAGAGGTAAAAAAGAAAACACAAACTGAGGAAACTCTAGAAATGGAAAATCTGGGTAAACAAACAGAAACTACAGAGACAAGTATAACCAACAGAATACAAGAGATAGAAGAAAGAATCTCAGGTGCTGAAGATACTATTGAGGAAATGGACTCATTGGTCAAAGAAAACACTAAATCCAACAGTTCTTAACACAAAACATTCAGGAAATCTGGGACACCATGAAAAGACCAAACCCGAGAATAATAGGGGTAGATGAAGGAGAAGAATTACAGCTCAAAGGCACAAAAAATATATTCAACAAAATTATAGAAGAAAACTTTCCCAACCGAAAGAAGGATATCCCTATGAAAGTACAAGAAGCTTATAGAACACGAAATAGACTGGATCAAAAAAAAATCCCCTCGCCATATAATAATCAAAACACAAAACATATAGAATAAAGAAAGAATGTTAAGAGCTGCAAAGGAAAAAGGTCAAGTAACATATAAAGATAAACCTATCAGAATTACACCTGACTTCTCAATGGAAACCATGAAAGCCAGAAGGTCCTGGATAGATGTGCTGCAGACACTAAGAGACCATGGATGCAAGCCCAGACTACTATACTAAGCAAAGCTTTCATTCACCATTAAAGGAGTAACAAGATATTCAATGAAAAAAACAGATTTAACAATACGTATCCACAAACCCAGCCTTAGAGAAAGTACTAGAAGGAAAACCTCAACCCAGAGAAGCTAACTATACCCACAATAACACAGACTTCTGATAATCCCCCACCAGCATAACCCAAAGAAGGAAAACACACAAACACTACTATGGAAAGATAACCAGAGCTAACAACCACTGGTCATTAATATTGCTTAATATCAGTGGTCTCAATTCACCTATAAAAATACACAGGCAAAGAGAATGGATACAAAAACAGGATCCAGCATTCTGCTGTTTACAATAAACACACCTCAACCTCAAAGGCAGACACTACCTCAGAGTAAAGAGTTGGAAAAAGGTTTTCCAATCAAATGGACCTAAGAAACAAGTGGGTGTGGCTATCCTAATAACTAACAAAATTGATTTCAAACTAAAACCAATCAGAAGAAATGGTTAAGGACATTTTATACTCATAACAGGAACAATTCATCAAGATTAAGTTTCAATCCTGAATATATATGCCCCTAATATAAAAGCACCCACATATGTAAAAGAAGCATTACTAAAACTTAAATAGCACATTAAAACCCACACACTAATAGTAGGAGATTTCAACACTCCTCTCTTGACAATGGACAGGTCAACCAGACAAAAACTTAACAGAGAAATAAGAGAACTAACAGATGTAATGAATCAAATAGACTTAACAGACATCTATAGAACATTCCACCCAACAAAAAAGAATATACCTACTTTGCAGTACCTCATGGAACCTTCTCTAAAATTGATCATATTCTTGGTAACAAAGCAGTCACCCACAGATACAAAAATAATTGTATTGTAAATGTCTTATCAGATCACCATGGAGTAAAGTTAGAATTCAACAATACCACTCCCAGAAATCCTACAAACTCATAGAAACTGAATAGTCAACTACTGACCCACACCTGGGTCAAGGAAGAAATAAAGAAAGAAATTAAAACCTTCCTTGAATTCAATAAAAATGAAGGCACAACATATCCAAACCTATGGGACACTATGTAAGCAGTGCTAAGGGGAAAGTTCATAGCACTAACTGCCCACATAAAGAAAATGGAGAAAGCTCACATTAAAGACTTAACAGCATACCTCAAAGTTCTAGAAAAAAAAGAAGCAGACTCACCCAGGAGGAGAAGAAGACAGGAAATAATCAAATTGAGGGATGAAATCAACAAAATAGAAACACAGAATACCATACAAAGAAAGCAAAGAAACAAAGAGCTGTTTTTTTTTGAGAAATTCAACAAGATTGTCAAACCCTTATCCAAACTAAACAAAAGGCAGAGAGAGAACATTCAAATTAACAAAATCAGAAGTGAAAAGGGGGACATAACAATGGACACTGAGGAAATTCAGGGAACAATTAGGTCCTACTACAAAAGCCCGTATTCCACAAAATTGGAAAATGTAAAAGAAATGGACAATTTTTTAGATATATAGATACAATTTAACAAAATTAAATAAAGATCAGGTGAGCAGTTTAAATAGACCTATAAACCACAAGGAGATAGAAGCTGGCATCAAAAACCTCCCAACCAAAAATAGCCCAGGGCTGGATGGTTTTAGTGCAAAATTCTACCTGAACTTCCAAGTGCTAATACCTATACTCGTCAAAGTGTTCCACATAAGAGAAACAGAAGGCTCAGTGCCAAACTCTTTTTATGAAGGTACAGCTACCCTGATGGCAAAACTGCCCAAAGACTCAACCAAGAAAGAGAATTACAGACCAATCTCACTCATGAACATAGATGCAAAAATTCTCAATAAAATTCTGGCAAACCCAATCCAAGAACACATCAAAACTATCATGACCAAGTAGGCTTCATTCCCGGGGATGCAGGACTGGCTCAACATACAAAAATCTGTCAATGTAATCCATTATATAAATAAACTGAAAGAAAAAAAACATACGAGAATTTCATTAGATGCAGAAAAAGCATTTGAAAAAATTCAACACCCCTTCATTATAAAGGTCTTGGAGAGATTAGGGATATTTAATATAATAAAAGCAACATACAGCAAGCCGCCAGATAACATCAAATTAAATGGAGAGAAACTCAAAGCGATTCCACTAAAATCAGGAACAAGACAAGGCTGTCCATATCTCTTCAACATAGATCTTGAAGTTTTAACAATAGCAATAAGACAACATAAGGATATCAAGGAGATTCTAATTACAAAGGAAGAAGTTAAACTTTTGTTATTTGCAGATGATATGATAGTGTATATAAGTGACCCCAAAAACTCTACCAGAGAACTCCTACAGCTGATAAATACCTTCAGTGAAGTTGCAAGATACAAGATCAACTCAAAAAATATCAGTAGCCCTCCTATACACAAAGGATAAAGAAGCTGAGAGGGAAATCAGAGAAATATCACCTTTCACAATAGCCACAAATCACATAAAATATCTGGGAGTAACAATAACAAAGGATGTGAAAAACCTATTTGACAAAAACTTTAAATCTTTGAAGAAAAAAAATTGAAGAAGATACCAGAAAATGGAAAGATCTCCCATGCTCTTGGATAGGAAGGATCAACATAGTAAAAATGGCAATCTTACAGAAGGCAATCTTTAGATTCAATGCAATCCCCATCAAAATGCCAACACAATTCTTTACAGATCTTGAAAGAACAATGCTCAACTTCATATGGGAAAACAAAAAACCCAGGATAGCCAAAACAATCCTGTACAATAAAGGAACTGCCGGAGGCATTACCATCCCTGACATCAAGCTTTATTACAAAGCTACAGTAATGAAAACAGCTTGATATTGGCATAAAAACAGAGATGTTGACCAATGGAATTGAATTGAAGAACTGGATATTAATCCACACACCTGTGAACACCTGATTTTTGACAAAGAAGCAAAAAATATACAATGAAAAAATGAAAGCATTTTCAACAAATGGTGCTGGCAATACTGGATGCCATCCTGTAAAAGAATGAAAATAGATCCTTATCTGTCACCATGCTCAAAACTCAAGTCCAAATGGGCTAAAGATCTTAATATAAATCCAACCACACTGAACCTGATAGAGGAGAAAGTGGGAAGTAACCTTCAATGCATGGGCACAGGAGACCACTTCCTAAATATAACCCCAGTAGCAAAGACAATAAGAGCAGCAATAAATAAATATTACCTTGTGAAATTGAGAAGCTTCTGTAAAGCAAAGGACACAGTCAATAAGACAAAAAGGCAGCCTACTGAATGGGAAAAAATCTTCACCAACCCCACATGAGACAAAAAAATTGATCTCCAAAATATATAAAGAACTCAAGAAACTAGACATTAAAATTCTAAATAACCCAATTAAAAATGAGGTACTGAACTAAACAGAGAATTAACAACAGAAGAATTTCAAATGGCTAAATGATACTTAAGGACATGTTCAACTTCCTTAGCTATCAGGGAAATGCAAATCAAAACAACTTTGAGATACCATCTTACACCTGTCAGAATGACTAAAATCAAAAACACCAATGATAGCTTATGCTGGAGAGGATGTAGAGTAAGGGGAACACTCATCCATTGCTGGTAGGAATGAAAACTTGTGCAACCACTTTGGAAATCAGTGAGGTGGTTTCTCAGAAAACTGGGAATCAACCTACCTCAGGATCCAGCAATACCACTCTTGTGAATATAACCAAAAGATGTTCAATCATACTACAAAGGCATTTGTTCATAGCAGCATTATTTGTAATAGCCAGAACCTGGAAACAACCTAGATGACCCTCAACTGAAGAATGGATAAAGAAAGTGTGGCACATCTACACATTAGAGTATTACTCAGCGATAAAAATTGACATCTTGAATTTTGCATGCAAATGGACAGAATTATAAAACACTATCCTGAGTGAGGTAATCCAGACCCAAAAAAATGAATATGGTATGTACTCACTCATAAGTTGATACTAGTCATAAACAAAGGGCATCGAGTCTATAGTTCATCATCCTAGAGAAACTAAGTAATAAGGTGAACCCAAAGAAAAACATATATAGACCCACCTAGAAATTGGAATCAGATAAAAATTTGGGAGCAGGGGAGCAGGGGGTAGAAATAAGTGGAGAAGGGGGTTGAGGACAACTTGAGGGAATGGGATGGTCGAGATGGAGGAAGGACAGATATGAGAACAAGGAAAGAGATATCTTGATTGAGGGAGCCATTATGGAGTTTGCATGAAACCTGGCCCTAGCAAAATGCCCAAGAACGCTCAGGGATGACCCCGGCTAAGACCCTAAGCAATAGAGGAGAGGGTGTCTGAACTGGGCTTAACTTGTAGTCAGACTGATGATTATCTTAAATATCACCATAGAACCTTCATCCAACAACAGATGGGAACAGAGGCAATGACCCACATTGGAGCGCTGGACTGAGCTCCCAAGATCCAGTTGAAGAGTGGAAGGAGTGAGAGTATGAGCAAGGAATTCAAGACCGTGAGGGGGTCATCCACTGAGACAGTTTGCCTGAGCTAATGGTAGCTCACCAACTCCAACTGGACTGGGAGTGAATGAGCACGGGAACAACTAAGCCCCTTTGAAGGGTTTTGACAGCTGGGGCAGACTGAGTGGCCACTGATAGTGACACTGGGATTTGTCTCTACTGCATGTACCGGCTTCTTGGGATCCTATTCCTTTTAGATGTAAACCTTGCTCAACCTAGATGTAGTAGGGAGGGCCTTGGACTTTCCACAGGGTGGGGTGCATGGCCCTCTCTTAGGATTGGAGGGGGTGGGGTGGGAGGGTCTGTGGAGTGAGAGGAAAGGAAGTGGGAGGAAGGGAGGGAGTGGGAATTTGGATTGGTATTTTTTTAAGTAAAAAAAAAAACTCTAAAAGACAACAAAAAATTCAGTTCAGCTTTATCTTTGGGATTCTGCCTTGGTGAAGACAAAGGAGCTGCTGAATTAGCCATTGTTTTTTTTCTTGCTATTGCTCTCTGTGGTCATGCTTGGTTGCCGAAGGGAATCTTGAAAGTCTGCTTTTCTTTCTTTTTTTTTTTTTTTTCAGTTTAAGCATTTTATTACTTAAGCTATCAGATGAAATACCTGGGAATTTAGAAGCCAATTTCTTGATTCTAGTATCTGTGATGCTGTTCAGTACCATTGTGGTCATTTTCAGGGCTTTCCAGTTCTGTAGAGATATTGATATATTTGGATCTGGGCTAAGGTTTGAAAATAATTAATTAGAAGGCTTCCTTTTTCCAAAAAACGGTGTAATGACCTTTTGTTTGTTTTTGTTTTTTGAGAATGAGTATCATTCTGCAGTCCTGGCTGGCCATGGAGAGTATCATTCTCTAGGCCTGGCTGGCCGTGGTTCATGACTGTCCCCTTGCTCAGCCTTCTGACCTCGGATGATAGGCATAAGCCACCACACCTGGCCAGTAATCTTCACTAAACTACATTTGTCCCAACCCTTCAACGACTCCCATCCAGGCTGCTATCAGCAGCACTCTCCCAGGTGTCTTCTTCCCCCCACCCCACTTTTTAAATTACTTTATAAATACTACCAATCAAAATTTCCACTTCCTCCCCTCCTCCCACTTCCCTCCTGCTCCTCCTACACACTTCCCCCAACCACCTCCAGTCCCCCAAGACACCCTGCCCTGTGGAAGTCCAAGACCCTAACCCCTACATCCAGGCTTAGGAAGGTATGCATCCAAAGAGAATAGAATCACAAAAAGCTAGTACATGCAGTAGAGACAAATCCCTTTGCCATTATCATCAGCCCCTCAGTCTGACCCAATTGTCAGACACATTCAGAGGGTCCAGTTTGATCCCATGCTTATTCATTCCCAGTCCAGCTGGAGTTGGTGAGCTCCCATTAGCTCAGGCAAACTGTCTCAGTGGGTGAACCAACCCCTCGTGGTCCTGACTTCCTTGCTCATATTCTCCCTCCTTCTGCTCTTCAACTGGACCTTGGGAGCTCAGTCCAGTGCTCTGATATGGGTCTCTGTCTCTATCTCCATCTGTCGCTGGACAAAGTTTCTATGGTGATATTCAAGATAGTCATCAGCTGACTATGGGACAAGGCCAGTTCAGGCACCCTCTGCTCCATTGCCCAGGGTCCTAGCTGGGGTCATCCCTGTGGACTCCTGGGAACCTCTCCAGAGCTAAGCCTCTTGCCAACCCCAAAATGGCTCCCTCAATTAAGATATCTCCTTCCCTGCTCCCATATTGAACCTTCCTCCATCTCAACCATTCCCCCCAAGTTCTCCACAACTCTCCCCTTCTCCCCTGTCTCTCCCCCCTCCCCTTCCCTCTACCCCTCCCTGCCCCCATGCTCCCAACTTTGCCTGGCGATCTTGTCTGCTTCTAATTTCCAGGAGGATTTATATATGTTTTTCTTTGGATTCACCTTATTACTTAGCTTCTCTATGATCATGAACTATAGGCTTAATGTCCTTTGTTTATGGCTAGAATCTACTAATGAGTCAGTACATGTCATATTCATATTTTTGGGTCTGGTTTATCTCACTCAGGATAGTGTTTTCTGCTTCCATCCATTTGCATGCAAAATTCAAGATGTCATTTTTTTTTCTGCTGAGTAATACTCTAATGAGTAGATGTGCCACACTTTCTTCATCCATCTTCCGTTGAGGGTCATCTAGGTTGTTTCCAGGTTCTGGCTATTACAAATAATGCTGCTATGTACATAGTTTAACAAATGCTTTTGTAGTATGATTGAGCATCTTTTGGCTATATTCCCAAGAGTAGATCATGAGGTAGGTTGACTCCCAGTTTTCTGAGAAACCACCTCACTGATTTCCAAAGTGGTTGCACAAGTTTTCATTCCTACCAGCAATGGATGAGTGTTCCCCTTACTCTACATCCTCTCCAGCATAAGCTATCATTGGTGTTTTTGATTTTAGTCATTCTGACAGGTATAAGATGATATCTCAGAGTTGTTTTGATTTGCATTTCCCTGATAGCTAAGGAAGTTGAACATGTCCTTAAGTATCGTTTAGCCATTTGAAATTCTTCTGTTGAGAATTCTCTGTTTAGTTCAGTACCTCATTTTTAATTGGGTTATTTAGAATTTTAATGTCTGGTTTCTTGAGTTTTTTATATATTTTGGAGATCAGACCTTTGTCTGATGTGGCCTTTCTTTCTGACTCTTCCATTATCATTCTCATTCTGAACTAGGTGTTAAGATTACTCCCTCCATGGAAAAAAAAGTCACATATGGCCAGAGCACTCTAATCATTGTGCCTTCAGGTTCAATAAGAATCACGCCTAAGCATCTGCTCCCATAAGTTGTTGGATAAAGTCTCTCTAGTCTCTTTGATGATGATTCTGCAATGCCCCAGTCCCAGAACACACTGCAAGTAAAAAACACCATAGATAGAAGGTTTTTCTGTGGCTGGGTTGGTGTTCCAGTCTCTCCACTTGAGGCCTTGCCTGGTTATAGAAGATTGCCAACTCAGGCTCTCTGTCCCCCATTGCTAGGGATAATGCCTACTTGTCAGATCCTTTTTCTCCTGCTGGATTGTTTCATTCAGCCTTAATGTGATGGTATGTACCTGGTCTTATTTTAGCCTGTTATACCATGTTTGGTTGACATCCCTGGGAGTCTTGCTCTTCTCTGAGGGTAGGGTGGGGGCTACTGGATCTGGGGGAAGAGAGGAGGTGGTGGAGAGAGTTGGGGAGGGAGGGGAAACTTCAATTGGGGTGTAATACATAAGAGAAGAATAAAAAATAAAATCACAACCTCTGTCTTTACATGTCCCAAGCAACTGAGAGCAACCTAGAAGCTCGAGAGTCTGATATTTTCATAATTCATTAACCTCACCTTTAAAGTAGGTTTCAGAACCTCAATGGGAACTCTGCATTGATGTAAACTATCATTTCTCCAAGACTCTTTTTTAAATTAGGATGAGTTAAGAAGTGTACACCCTTAAATACTTTTCTAAATATTCTTCCCTAAAAAGTAACCTAAACTGTGTTAGGCCTGCATGAGATAATACCCCTGGTTATTATAAGGCAGGGTGGTAAATCTGGAAATAAGAACACCAATCAGCTGCATCCAGCTGTTGTTCTCATTTTACATCATGTGCCTCCTTTGATGTAGAGATGGCTGGGAACTGAAGAAGTAAATGAAATTTTTTATCTTCTATATTTTTCCCATTTTCAATTGAAGTATGATATAAAAATTTTGAACAGAAATTGTAACAACTACAGGTGTTCTTTCTCCAATGTACTGGATGTTCCTCAGAGAGTTCAACTGCCCGTTCACCTGTTCTGTTCCTGAGGAGAAGGCAGGGCATTGCCATGAAAACCCTCAGTGAATAGAACTGTGTGTTCTAGTCATATTCTCCTGAACTCCCACTAAAGGTTATAAATGACATCAGTTTCAAACAAGTCTTATCATAAAAATAAATTTCTATTAAGTTTTAAGCTAAATGAGAATGTTAATTTTTAAGATTTGATAAGAAAAGATGTTGTAAGTCTGATTAAAACATTACAGAATGTTGAGTGAAGTATTCCATAATGCAATATGTTACAAAAACTGAGTCTGGTTTAGAACCCAATGAGGGCAGACTGAGAAGCCATCAACAATGACACTAAGACCCATCTCCTCTGCATGTATTATCTTTTTGGGAACCTAGTCGATTCGGATGCACACCTTCCTAGGACTGGATGGAGGGGGGAGGGCCTTGGACTTCCCACAGGGCTGGGCACCATGCCCTCTTTTAAGGAAGCAGCGGGGGGGGGGGGGGGGGGAGGGGACTGGGAGAAGGGGAGGAAATGTAAATTCTTTTTTTTTTTGAAGGGAAAAAAAATAAAAGAATATGGGAAAAAAAAGAAAGTTGAATGGTATAGCGACTCCAGCAAAACAGAACAAAATAAGGCAAATTATGACCACTGGAAAATGTAAAAAAGAAAGTGAAGATGTTCTAAAATGAGACTGATAAGATCGTAGCAGTTGCCTTTCCTCTTGTCCTTCACCAGGAAGAATAAGATTTCCCAAAGACACCAGTTCCCAGGGTGCAATCCAGAGACTGGTCACCCAAAAGCTACCTCAAGGATGCATGCCTGGTGAAAGTACAACACAAAATCTGCACTGGTATTTGTCATTTCAATTTTATGTCTTTGCCTCTGCACTTTCTGGTTTCTCTGCTATTATAAAGCTACCCATTGCTGCATCATGATTATTTTTTCTTTGCCTCTACAACCTCATTTGCCTACTTGAGGAATTTTATAATGGACATTATGTGTACAATACTTAGTATATAAATTTTGATGCTAAATAGATGTAAATCTGTGAGGTGCTAGCTAAAAGACTTACTAATTTGTTTTTCAAATTTAATCTTAATCTTTTGCTTTTCAAGGAGGGAAATTAGTAAGAGTTGTGTTATAAGACTTTTGAAGTGATGAGTGAGATCATTGTGAAATACTTAGACATTATATGGTGCTTATTTAGTAATATCAGCTATTAACATTGCAACAAATTATCACTAAGATGTCTGAGAGAAAAATAAGCAACTTTACATTATTGAACCAATGAGGGTTAACTGAGTATGATAATATTGTCTGACATGATTCCACTTGTGTGATAAAAAAAAAACCTCTGTTTTTTCTTGCCTTGGTTTGCCCTCCTCTCCCCTCTTTACCCCTTTTCACTCCTTCCCTTCCCTCCCTTTTGCTTCCTTTTTCTCTCTTTCTCTCTGCCAACTTTCTTTCCAACATCTGCCCTTTCTAACTATCCTCTTCTCCTCCTCCTTCTCCTTCCTGTCTTCTCTCCTCACACCCTCATAAATGTTTAGAATGTATCAGAAGAAAATAACCACAAACATTTTCTTAGGAAAATAGATGAAGTAGCAGCTAGTAGGTACATTTATTTTCTCTTTAGCTATGTGTTTCTGTTCCTTCCAATGATTGATCATTATCTATATACTAAAGATAAAAGATAATATCATCTCCTTAAAATTAGGATTTAGCAGCTCAAGAGCACTTTGTGAAAAGCCTTTTTTTCCAGCTGTTGAAGAGGCCAAGTGTGCTGGTTTTAAATGAAACTGCACAAGCTTCTCATCTTGATTGATTTGAAAATATCTACTGCATCTGCTAAAAGGCTCAGACCGTACAAGCTGGATATTAGATAACCATGTTAACTAAATTCCTTTTTTAGCAAAACACTGGATAATCCTTAATTGTTTCAACCAACTTAGAGATAATAAAGATTTTATCAATTCCTCTTTGTTCTTCAGCCATGTCAGGGCTGTTATCAGTTCTAGCCACAACAGCCTCTTGGTCAGAAGGTTATTCTCTCCATATCTCATCCTCTTACCATTCAGTAATTCAAAGCTGTCATCTGTCCCCAGTATCACAACTTCTGAAAATACAAGCTCTTTAAGAGCTTGGCCTTATTTATCTGTGTTGTTGCCACTGAGGCAGTAAATGACCTGCACACAGCACATCTCCTTTACCTCTATGTTTCCTAGTAAAATAATCAAATGAGGCACAGTGATTGTTATGTTGTCTTCTGTATATCAAAAATCAAACTGAGGTAACTTTCCTCTTAATATTTTTTATAGAAAACGTTCCCTATGCGTGAATGTTTAACTCCACCAATGCCTGTATCACCCCACAAATGAAGCCACTGTCTAGCTTCTGTCATAGGTTATGTATAGTAATTTTTAAATGGTTAGAATTCTTCAGAGAAAACATTTAGGCCAGAGGATTTCTAGCTGGATTGCCAGTTATCAGCTATTATAGCACTTGCACTGAGTCCAAACTAGTGCATGGACTAGTTAGTGCAGTCATGCATTCCTTCAAATGTAGCTGGCTGCCTGCACTAGATTCACATAAGAATGGGACCAATGCCTGGGCTCAGTGTTTGGGAGCTCTATCATTCACAGAAAAATTCATAGCTACAAGTGAATTCTAGGAGATGGAAAGTGACCACTATCAGTTGTTTTCCACCAGTGAGTCTACTAAACTCTAATAATTACAGACTGAATCTTATTTATTGGTCCCACTAAAACTCAGAGTCACAAAATGAAACTGGCATGAATCTGGAGAGAGCTACTTGTAGGAAAGCTGAGTGAGGTGTGTGTGTGTGTGTGTGTGTGTGTGTGTGTGTGTGTATGTATTTATATGTGTTGTTTCTATGTGTGCGTATTTATGTGTGTGCTTGTAGATGTGTATTTATGTGTGTTGACTGAGGTTTTCTGTCCCACTAGGTCTCACAGCCGTTCAGCCCCAAAGAAATCACACAGAGATCTACATTAGTTATAAACTAATTGGCCCATTAGCTTAGGCTTCTTATTAATTAATTCTTATAACTTACATTAGCCCATGATTCTTGTCTGAGATAGCCATGTAGCTTGGTTGGTACCTTTTTTGGTGAGGCAGTCCCATCTTGCTTCCTCTGAGGCTGGGTCATGACTATAGACTGCAGAATCCTCTTCCCAGAATTCTCCTGTTCTCATTGCCCTGCCTCTATTTTCTGCATGCTCGCCCCCACCTATACTTCCTGCCTGGCTACAGGCCAATCAGCATTTTATTAAACAAGTACAAGAAACAAATGTTTACAGGGTGAAGCCATTGTTCCACAGCATATGTGTGTGTATACATATGTGTATATGTGCATGTGTGTACATGAGTGTGCATGAGTGTGAGCCTGTGATAAGTATGGGAGGGAGATAAAAGAGGATGAGAAGGAAGTGCAATCTAAATGCATTATATATATATGTGTGTGTGTGTATGTATATATGTGTGTGTGTGTGTGTGTGTGTGTGTGTGTGTGTATGAATTGTCAAACATAAACTTGACTAGTGATAGGGTTGAAGTCAGGATAATTAAGTTGAGGTTGCTTTCTTCCTTAGTTTTATGTGCACTACACATGTTGTTACAAACAAACACAATGCCGTGCAGCTGACTTGTTCATGTTATGTAAGTAAAACTGTATGTGCATTTAACAGCACCATCACAATGACCTCTGCTCATATTTATTTTTAAGCTAATAATGGATAAAAGTTAGGAATTTCTTGTGCCTTTAGTAACTATTCACTAATATCAGTGAAAATGTAAAAGATTTATAATAATATAAAAACCTCCTGAATGATGGGAAGTGTCACCCTAGCCCCTGTCCTGGGAGTTGCGTATGTTCAAACTCCAACTCCTAGCCTGCCAAGCATTGACCCCCTCCCCAGGGAGGGTCAGGACGACTCCCACAGGCTATTTAGGCTGGAAACCGGAAAAAGGAACATGTGGTTTTGAGTTTACATGGGCTCCTCTTCCCATCATGCTGTCTTGGTCCACCTGAGAGTGCTGCATTTAATAAACATGGGCATTTTAATTTAGTCTAATCTGTTCATTTGCATTGGCGGAGTGGCTTTTTTTTTTTTTCAGATTAAACCAAACAGATGGAGGTCCCACCGAAAAAAGGTCTGTTTTTTCCCCATGGGCCCAGGGTTGCCTGCTGGAAAATGCCCTTCCTGCACCCTCTGCCAGGCAAGTCAACCTCACTTGGTGAGTTCCCCTTTTAAATTGCATTGCCGGTTGGATCTTGGGATGATTCATCCAATTCCAAAATGCCCTTAGACAGCTTTTTACAAAAATCCTTTTAAATTTGGGCTATCTAACCTAAATTAACAATGATCCAAAAGCCTATGGTTTCTAAATGCAACTCTTGTCGCACTTTTGTCTCTCTCTGTCTCTGCTTATTTGTGGCCAGTGAATTGTACTGCCCCCACTTCCATTTCTCAGTAGCCAGCAGTGCTCCAACACCAAGCCTGGAGGTATGGCTGGCTCCTGTCCCATTCTGGATTTGGGGATCTAAACCCAATTCCCTTTCTATTGGCCGAGGACATCGGAGATCATCGCCGGTCTTTTCAGAATAGTGGTCATCCATCCGTTGTTTCCCTGGCCTCTGCTGCCTATGCCAGGATCACTTCTGCCTGCTCCCACCTCCTTCTTGCTGTTTGCTGCTTGGGCAACCTTTTCACACACAAAAATTCCTTTTAAATTGGGACTAACACCTAACTTAAACAAGGTTCTAAAAGCCCTCGATTTCTCCTGTCTGTCTGTTAGAATGATGTGGTCACAGGATGTGTAACTTTGTAAATGTTTCTGCATGCCTGTGTGCTCGATTTAAGGTTCTTTGACTTATTAAAATATTCCTTTTAATCTTACATCTACTGGCATTGATATAGTTTTGTAACTAATTAAATAAAATATGTGCCTAAATTTAGCGTATATGCCCAGTTTAAATAACAGGTAATGGTACCTAGTTCTCAAGAGCCTTTACAGATCTGAGGGCATGGCATTTTAATAGCAAGAGCTTCTAACACAGACATCCAACTTCTGCAGCACCCTTTAACTTCTCCAAGAAGACTGAAGACCTTCCGTCTCCAGATCCTGCCTCTGAGTTTGGCAAAAGAACCCACATAGCAAAAGGTGGCCTTTCACCTCTTCAGCTTTTTGGATGTTTCTTCAACTGGGGAATCAATTGTCTCCTCCTGGCAAGACAGGTAAACTAAAATCTTCCCCCAACAGGAAAAAATCTTTGGGCCTCTTGTACTCAGCAGCTAACAGCAAACTCTGCTTCTAAGACTGGTGTTCTCCAAGGACTAAGGAGAGGATTTGGGATGGCCTGAGCAGCTGAAAATACTGTCTCATTTTTGCTCATTTATTCCTCCCAGATCTGTCTAATGGCATTTGACAACTTAAGGTACTGTTAACTTATTACTTCACCCGTGACATATAATAAAGTTTCCTGCTAAAATATAGACAGGTGAGCCTCTTTCACAGGCTTCATAGTCCAGGACTAACAGGTTTCAGGTGTGTCTTCAGAGGTTCACAGTTTCCAGTTTCCTTTACCTTTTAACCTAAAGCAATAGCCTTTTGCTATGATCTGAAAATGTAAATCTGTTCCAGTTCTCTTACAGGTTCCTGGAAAATTTCTACTGCTGTATCAAAATCAGGTCTTGTAAAAAACTAACAGTCTCCAGAGTTTTTGCTAACCCCAGCCAGTTTCAAGCATATTTTACAGGTCACTCTTGCTGCCTGTGCCAAGACCAATCTCCAAAGAACCCTCCAGATCAATGATTGGAAGCATCATCCCAGCCCCTGGCCTGGGACTTGCATTGGTCTGAACTCCAACTCCAAGTCAGGCAAGTGCTGATCCCACCCCAGGGAGGGTCAGGACCACTCCAACATGCTATTTGGGCTTGTGCTGGAAATAGAAACACATCATTTTGGGTTTGCATGGGCTCCTCTCCCCACCATGCTGACTCGGTCCACCCGAGAGTGTGCCATATTTATTAAACATGGACATTTTAATTTGGTCTAATCTGGTTTGATTGGAGTTCTTTGCACTGGCAGAGCAGCTTTTCTTAAGATTAAACCAAATACCTCCCTTTTCTATAGGAAATTATTTTATTCCATGAGCAATGAACTGAGCTTGAAATATCAGCAAGACTAAAATATTATAGTTTGTTATATGTTAGAAAAGCAGGGATTTCTATTCATCCCTTTGTATAACAAGATTCTGACAATAAGTCTGTCTAGTATTATATCTTTTATAAACAATTCAAATATTTTCTTTACCTTGGGCAGTTACAGTAAGTACTTGTTCATTTCTCCTCATAATAGTTTGCAAGAACATGTAAGAGATTTTGAAGTCTTCTAGAGACATTCATTTGATCAACCAGTCCACTGGCATCTTAGGCCTCAGTCTTTTTATCTGCACAGGAACTTTTAGTCTCAATTTCTGAATATTATCACCTACTGATCTGAACTCTGCCATTCTCGAAAATATGGCCAAATACATGAATTTTATATTTTTCTTTTATGTGACTCAAGATTAATTTTTGCGAATACTGCATAACTTGCTCAAGTCCTGGGGCTAAGGAAATGAGATCTACAAGGGAGACTGAGACCTTACCTCCTGAGATAATATTCTCGTTTCTCAAAGACAGTAAACAAGTGAGTTCCAGGGTTTGCTATAGTTCTTTGATGCTAATGGCCTGGAGGTTGTGGGAACAGGCAGCATGGATGAGTTAAGTTAGAAGCAGCCTGTTTCTTAAATCAGGAAGTTGTGTTCTCAAGTTAAATGGAATGATGGAAGACATAATAGACTCTTGATTATGCCTACTTCTCTTGAAAAAAATAATTTTGAATTTATTGTTACTGTTCTGTCTGTTATTTCTTTGGGACAATTTGGTTAACAAATATCACTTATTGGTTGGTGTTAGAGAAACATTAGTTTCCTTATATGTTTGAATGATTCTTATTACAAACAGACAATTTCAATTTTCCTTTTGCTTCTAGGCAGGTCATAGCTAAGTTTATTTTTTTCTTGGAAGTAGTTATTTTTCCCTTTTTCTTTTTGTATGATATGATCTACCAAGTTACTGTCTCTGCACCCAGACAGACTATACCATTTTAAACCATCCATGCAATTTGCAACTCTAATATCATCCCAGTGGCTAAAGTCATTAGATGACATTACTTTACCTGGTATCTCATAAACAGAATATGACTTGGAGTGTGGGTTCATAAGCCAACACAACTAAGTGATGAATCCCCTTTCACTGTTCATAATTTCTGTTACAACTTTAGTTGTGTAGTAAACAATCCTGTTTACTTTAATAAGTAAAGAGTTGAATGATAACTTCTAGGAGGAAAGTATTTCTTAAAACAAGCTCCTCCCTTCTTTATCTCGAGAGGAGCTACTCACATGCCTTCCATGAAGAAAATTAAATAAGCTGCTGTTGAAGCAAACTCACCCATATAAAACGGCTACTGGTATAGAATATGGCTGTGGAGTGAGCTACCCAGTATCAACGGTCTTGTTTTCACAGAGAGATTCATGTAATAACACTTGCTCCCCCGCTACTTATCCCCTTCTTTCACATACATGTAGTATACATGTGGATATATATGTGAATATACATAGGACATATACACACACATATGATGTAAACGTGTATATGTTCTGTTTTGCTGTAAAACACGACTACTACAATACAAAGGAGAAATTATGGAATGTGTGTGATCAATATTATTCAGCTAAAACTGAAACAATATAATGAATTGTAAGGTTTTTTTTTTTCTGTAAAACTGTGGTCAGATGTGAAACTGCGGGTGCCATGCACAGGTTTCCTAACTTTTCATGAGAGCAGAAGAGCTGGTCTGAGTATTAGCTTTCTTGTGCATCTGGTTTGAAATTGTTATGCCTAATTTGATTTAAGGTTGGGTACTTTAGCTAGGGTTCCCCAGGACTAGATGCTGAGACCAGACACTGAATAAAATTTTCTAATTTATGTGGTTCAGAGAAAGGAGACAACATATAAAAGATAAGCTATTTATACCAATCTGGCCGATAGGAACCGTACAAAAAATACTTGGAAATGTTTCTATCCAGGAGCCTGAAAGACTGCTCTTATAAAGCAAATTCTGAAAGTCATCAGTGGGGTATGTTACCATTAGCAAGTACGAATTCCATGTCATTTCTCTGCTGCTATGAGAATAAACAGGAACCCTCTGGGGGTTTCAAGAAAATATGTAGGCACATGGATACTAGTAATGACCACACAACACTGAAAGCATCTGCTTAACAAAGTTTGGACTTCCTTTGTGATCTGCAACCAATAGGGTATCAACAGGCAATATAGATAATTTGATGGGAAACCTTGACTTCCTACTTACTTCCAGGAAGTGGGCCAGAGCTTTTTTACCAATGATGTCAAGGATGTAGACATTTTAATTCTTCTCAACTGTGCCTGACATGCATAAACAAACAAATATATAAGTAAACAAACAAACACCAGACTTATTAGGATCACCACTACACTGAGGTCTAACCCTCATCCATCTCTTCATCCCATGGCATCAAGAAAACTATTTCAACATTAATGCATAGCAGGAGATGCTTACAAAGTGCCAGGGGAAGAAATAACAGAAAGACAGGAGTAGCTGGGCAACCCAAGAAACTTCTTCCTATATCTCCATGATTTTTAAGGAATTATTCTTAACAGAATGCACCCAACAAACTTCTGATAATCTTGGCAAAAAGTGTATCATACAATTTGTGTTATCTAGAAAAAGAAAATATGTAATTGCAGTCATTACAGTAGCTTAAAAGATGGGTACTTTTTTTAGATGTTTACAAAGTCACTGAAAAGATGAGCTTTTGTCTGTGGCTTTGTTGACTTATAAAACTATTTACATGAATTCATGCACAAAGGGTATTTCACAGACATAGCCTGGAAATGGGCATCACATGGTAATAGTACACTTAACTTCTAAAGGTTCGATTAGATAACTAATGTGTGATTCAGTGATTCAGAATCCAGATCAGTGACCTAAGACTGTGAGGACCATGGCCACACAGGCTGGAATACTATTATGAGTGAAGCAAACAAAAAATCAAGGGAGTAAGCGACATTCAGAACAGCCGCTGTAAAGGGCATGAAAAATACAGAAGTTAGCATGAGATGTATGTAGAGTACATGGTTAAAATTGTAACTCTTATTCTATGATTAAACACAATACATTTCTCTAGAAATCAAGAACCTTATAAGCAAGGAAAAGTTGGAATCAATAGCCTCTATGAAGATGATTACTGACATAGATCCATCTTCCTATCAGAGCTATCTTGAGAGGTTTAGTTCCCTTTAAGGGAGACCCTGTTTCAAATTTGTCTTTCTCTTTCATCAAAACTATTTCCCTAAGAACTGCTTTTGACTCAAGCTTAGGATTTCTAATTGTAATTCTCTAGTTAAGTCTTTATAATAAACAGAGAAAGAGAAGGTTGTAAAAGAGTGGGAGTTATATCCATATATGTTTATAGTAGAGATAAAATAAAATTAATTTGTTCTTCTGTAGACTCAAGAGTTTTAAATTATGAAGTGGGCCATTGTGCTGATTATCATTTTTATTTTCATCCAGTGAGATCTACAACTTTGTGGCCAATCTTACTTTGGAATGTAAAAGCATAATAAAGTAAAATTTTGTGAGCTCTAAAAGAACATATGATACACATGAAAAGGCATATACCATCTATGGAAGCATTAGAACATAAAATTTAGTCTTTGTGACATATCTGATTCCGAGTGGCAAATGCTCCCGTGCAGTTGGCTTGGTACAAAGCACGAAAGTAATAACAGCTCAAGCAATTTCTACTGTCATTTCTAGGCAGTTCAGCTCAAGAATCTTAGTGGCACTGAAGTGTCTCCTTGATGGGGGAAGAGCCACTAGCCAATCACATCAAGTTGGGGTGTGGCTACTGAACCCCAGGTAGAAAATCGAGAGAACTCAGGTACAAGCTCTCTCCATGCGGTGTCCGCCAGAGGGATCGGATTGCGACTTTGGTAGAGTGATTAGCCGGGTGGGACAGAACAAGGGGCCCGGCGCGGGGAACACAGCCCGAGCCCCTCGTTGCAACAGATTGGCGCCTCAACGTGGACTGAATCCACTTAAAAACCTGAGAGAGAGTTTAACACAGCTTTTTGTTGTTTGCGTGATGCAGAGAGATTTCCTGACTCAGCAATAGAAAATAGCAGAAAAAAGGTGCGCAGTTTTAAAACACGGCTTCCTGGGCCCTGCCGCCGGTGCAAACTCCTGCTATGGAACATTTGTGGGCCCGGATGTTTGTGTGCCCGCTCGGGATCGGGAAGAAAGTAGCTGAGACCATGCCGTGGCTCTGCTCTTTCTGCCTGGGCAGACGGCGGGATCAGGCTTAGTCAGGCGGGAGAGCATGGTGGATTTCCGCAGCCATTAAGGCTGAGCACCGCTCAGAGGCACAAGCAGCCTGGCCATGTGCACGGCTCAAAGGCACAAGCGACTCTGCCATGTTGGACTGGGCGGAGCAAGCAGGCAGTACCTGTATTTGACCCGGGATCGTGGCAGCTTAGATTCTTAAGAGCTTAGCATTTTAAAAGCTCAAAGCAAAACTGTTCCCGGACAGTAAAGAATTACAGAATCACAATAGGACAGATTCAGACATAAAAGACCTCTAAATGGGTCACAGTGCTGGATGGCTGTACGTAGGCTTGGGAGAGAAAAGAAAGAGTATAGAGAGTCATAAAATAATGTTAATGCCTTAAAAAAAAAGGGTAAAGTCTTTAAAGAGACAGAGTACAGAAAGTCATAGATTAAAAAAAAAGAGAGAGAGAAAAGAAAAATAAGCCACATAAAAATGGAAAATTCACAGAATGTCTGGATTATGTATTTTATTGTGTTTTCTTTGAAATTTTTAACTGTAAAGGAGCTAACTACAGAGAGAATTTTCATTGTATGGCCTGCCAAACAAAACCAACATGTATGTCTTAAAGGTATCATGACTTCTAAATTTGGGTCTAAGAATATGGTGCTTTGGAAAGGAGGTTCTTCTTTTGTTTTCACAGAAGATGAGACCCTCTGGATTTCCTCTACACCAATGTGGTTTGATAGACCACGCCCTCCTGAAGGTCACTGTGAACACCTTCAAAAAATTACTTCACTCAACTGGTGACTGAGATAAACAGGATACACCATGAAAGACCTGATTGACAGCGCCCCCATACAGCAGGAAGAAGTTTGGAGAGAAGTAACTACGCCCATATTCTCAAATATTGTTTATAAATGTTCTTTAAATTTAAAGGGGGAGATGATATAGATATGGATAATTTACATCGGTATAAATTTTGCTTTATTGATATAAATTTAAGGTCAATTTTGTTATATATATGTATTTCTGATCTTGATTAAGGTATTGTGATTGTGTAATTCATTTAAAAATGTAATGTATAATTAGGAAATATAGGTTGTTAATGGATAGTCATTGATATAGTAAAGTTTGTAGTCATGTTAGATTTTCTATAGGTGCATAGATATATTTCAGATAGACATTCTTCATATCTTTCAAAGACTACAGAACATGACATTTAATGTTTTAATAACTTATGGCTTTTCATGACAATGAGACATGTCTGCTCCTGACAGCACCAGCTGCTTCAAGAGGAAGATGGGCATCGAAGAGGCTCCTTATGGAATTTGCAAGAAACTCCTTATGGAATTGGACAAAAAACTGCTCTTGCCTGGACTGTTGCATAAACTGGATACAAAGAACCCGCAGAGAGAGGACTGCTAAACTTGCCTAAAGGTGAGATGATCCTTCAGGGTTCCTGCTTCATGAAAGAGTCTACGAGACATTCTGCAGGACACAGAAGAAAGTGACTGAACTGTCTTTGAATTTTCCTGCTTCATGGAAAAGTCTGCTGGATACTATGGGCCTGTAGGCTGAAGATGGATGCCCCAACGGTACAAAAGAACTTTGGGTGACTGTACAGGTAGCAAGATGTCTCTGTCATTTCTAGAGTTTGGAAGTTGCTTATTTCTTGTTTACTTAGGTAATATCCTTCTGGAGTCTTTGATGGAGTTGAAGAATGGATAGTTATAGTTATAGTTTTCCTTTGTCATGATAAAAGATAAAATAGGTTGTAACTGTAATTCTTGCTTGATAAATTTTGTTTTGTAATTTTACTATGTTAAAGTTAAAGCCTTTTTTGTTTAAACAGAAAAAGGGGAAATGGTGTAGGAGGGTCCTTCTGT
>PVIU01006549.1:0-100618 GCA_004026605.1 Ondatra zibethicus
AGCCTGCCTGCTGTAGCTCTGCCCTGCGTGGGAGCCTGCCTGCTGTGGCTCTGCCTTGCGTGGTATCTGCCTGCTGTGGCTCTGCCCTGCGTGGGAGCCTGCCTGCTGTGGCTCTGCCCTGCGTGGGAGCCTGCCTGCTGTGGCCCTACCCTGCGTGGGAGCCTGCCTGCTGTGGCTCTGCCCTGCGTGGGAGCCTGTCTGCTGTGGCTCTGCCTTGCGTGGTATCTGCCTGCTGTGGCTTTGCCTTGCGTGGGAGCCTGCCTGCTGTGGCTCTGCCCTGCGTGGGAGCCTGCCTGCTGTGGCTCTGCCTTGCGTGGGAGCCTGCCTGCTGTGGCTCTGCCCTGCGTGGGAGCCTGCCTGCTGTGGTCCTGCCCTGCGTGGGAGCCTGCCTGCTGTGGCTCTGCACCATGCTCCTGAGTGGCCACCATGGCTCATGGCTCTGTACTGCTTATTGTGAATCTACTTAGCCTGCCATGTGGCATGGCAGCACCCATGGCTGCTGTTCCCTCACATCAAGCACTCGTGTTTTCTGGGAACAATGCCCCCTCTAGTCAGGCTCTTGGGCTTCATTGTCTTTCTCTGTCTGGCTTTGTATGTCTGTAACTGCTGCTAATAGCCACCAACAATGAGCACACACTGGGATAAAGCCAGATTAATCTTAGAGAATATTTGGCAACATTTCAACTTTAGTCCACATTTTATGGCTGAGGAAACTGAGGCACAGAGACATTTATCAGCTCTCCTGGAGTCTCATAGCAATTTGAAGATAATGCAAACAAAGAATTGATTTCTGCTTTGCCTCCTTGCCCTGCTGAGGAACAGCTTTGGCTCAGAATCTCTGTCTTGCCTGCAGCGATCCTGGGTTCAAGTCTCTACCCAACCTTTTCCCAGAGGAGCCATTGACTCCAATGCTTTGCTTTATTCTTTATTGTTTCCCTTTCTAGATGGGTTTAATAACAGCAGTTATTGGCTGGCCGTCTATTGGCTAGTAAGTGGTAGAGTTCTAGGAAGCCCCTGGGTTCTTTGCCTGCTACAACAGGAAAACACACACACACACACACACACACACACACACACACACACACACACACACACACACACACACACACACACACACACTCACACACACACTCACCAGGCAGATAAATAAAAGACCCCACACCAAATAATAACTTTGGCCCAGGAAGATAAAGAGCTTGCTGTGGGAGCATGAGGACCCAAGTTTGGATTCCTAGCACCCACCTATATAAGCAGCCATGCACTGCATAACTGTAGTTCCATTTTGTGTGCATGGGTGTGTGTGTGTGTGTGCACGTGTGTGCATGTGCATGTCACAGAGAAGATGGAGACAGGAAAATCTGCGGGGTGTGTTGGCTAGTCATTCTAGCCAGTCAGTGAGCTTCCTTTCAGTGAGAGATCCTGTCTCAGAACACAGGGGGAGCACAATTGGAGAAGACATGTGATACTGATCTCTGTCTCCCACAGACACACACATGCTTGTGCACATGTGCAACATACACATTCAATACAAACATCTGTCTCAGAGCTGTGGGCATTAAAGAAAATTAATGCAAGTAAAAACCCTGAAGTCGTCACTGAAGTTGGGTTGCTTTTAGCAGTTGGTAGCAAAGTATCTATCTGAGCATCCCAGAGGCTCAGAACATGGCAACTGCAGCTCCTAGAACATCCTGGGGACGAGAATCTCCCTGTCCCACTGATGGGGGAGCTGGTCCAGCACCTTTGGGAAGCCTTATTTCCCTGCGTGGTTAGTTCCTGCTCTATTCCGTGCTTGCTGGAGAGATTTGGCTGACCTCTCAACCCTGGCAGGGATGTTGTACACAGAAGCTAGGTTTCCAGCTCCCCAAGGATTGGTCCTCTGGGTCAGCTCCCCTCTTTCAGTCTCAGGGGAGTCACTGATTTGTTCAGGAATCCCTAATGCTCCTCTCCTGAGGAAATGGGTCATCTGGACCTGTCTTCTGCTTCCTGTTTGATTGCTTTCTTCTGGCTTGTACTACTTGGCCTTCCTGCTGTAGTTTAAGTAATTTCTAGCCTAGTCTTGCCTCACTTATTGAAAGGAACATGAGCTATTGGTTAGGATGGTAGCCTGTTGAAATGTGGGCACTGGCCATTGGCGAGGTTACGTAAGCTTGGATTTAGTGTCCCTGTAGGGACCTGGCGAGATGCAGAGAGCTGGAATCCTGTGACCATCAAGTTGAGCGCCAGCTCCCGAAGCTGGCTTAGAAATGTGCTACTATTTGTAGCCTTCTTTTACATCCTTGCAGACTGGAACTCTCTGTTGGTGTAGATGAGGCCAGAGCATCCTTTGTTCTGCTGTCTTTCAGGAAAGGCTGCTGGACCAGTGTGCACGGCTTCAGGTTTAGCAGTTGTTCAGCTTTGAACACAACCTGCTTATTTATGTCTTTGGGAGCCACTGGCGTTTGGCAACCGGAGCCTAATTATACCAGACCCAACCAAGATTGAAATGAAAGTACCTGTCAAATTAGAGTGGTGTCGATGTGCACCGTGGATGATCTGGGAGCCCTTCTCAAGGAACGGCTCTGCTTCACAGACTGCATGCGGCTGGGGTTCAGGGTGTCCTCACTGTATCCCAGAAGCTGTGACTGGCACCTGCCCTCCACCTGGCACTCAGAAGTGTGAGGCTTAAGATGAAGGGTTCTTTTGATTTCTGTGCCCCATTTGTGTTTGGTACCTTTGACCAGTGTCTCTGTGGGGCATCTCTGTGGGGTGTGCTGCTGTGCTGAGTGGGTGGAGAAGGGGACAAACTGTCTGACCTTTGCTGTTTCTGCTGGACTTGTCTTTCTGTCATTACCACTGTGATGCAGGGAAGGCTATGATTTACTTACCAAATGAGGAGATGGGTAATCACTGGCTAGTTCCTTTCCGCTGTGGAGTCCAGGTCCAGTTTCGAATGTGGAAGTGCACTGGATAGCACCATGTGAATTGGGTGGGATCATTCTTATCTTACACAATGTGTTTCTAGCTGTTGTGTGTGACTGTTTCACGGCCGTCTTTTCCACCCTCCCCGCTTGTCTTCCCTCCTAAAAGAGTTTTAAATGTCATGCCATTACCATGAGCCTACAAGTCATGTCTGTAGCAACCACTGCATACAATCCAAGTGCAGTAGTTTGTGACTAATATGAACACACATGTGGGGACGGGACGTGTGTCAGTAGATGAGACAAGCTCCTCTGTTCTCTTTGCCTTTGTAAGGGTGTGAAGAAGTGCATGAGAGTTGTGCTTCTGAGCGACCTTTGGCTTTTCATAGTTAATGTTGGAGGTTTTGATGATGCTGAGTTGTCGAGGGTGTTTTCTTTTTTGGAATGCTGTCAGTACAGTACCGTATCCTCATAGCTAACTTGTCATTAAGAGGATTTTTTTACATTGAAGGAAGATGCATGTATGTGTGGATAATACATACTGAGGTCATTTGGAGGGAGTCACCTCTCAGCCACCTGGGGAGGTACAGGGGCAGCACGTGCTGTTTTGGGCTACAGGCCCAGTGGGTGAAGGTGTAGCCCACCTGTTTGTTTTTAAGGTTTATTTTATGTGTACAGTAGTGTTTTGCCAGCATACTGTGCGTGTTCAGTGCTCACGGGGGGGCAGAAGAAGGAACTGGATCTCCTGGAACTGGAGTTTCAGATGGTTGTGAGCCGCCATGACGTTGTTGGGAACCAAACCTGGGTCTTCTGAAAGAGTAGCAAGTGTTCTTCGCCACGGAGCCACCTCTACACGCAAGCCATGTAGTTTTTGAAAGGCGCGGGTGAGAAATAAACTCAGAGACTAGCTCTGCGGTGCACGTATGTAATTCACAACTTGAAGTGCTCAGGCAGTTTACAGTAAAAGTCTCTCTCCACCTCTACTCCAGCCTCCCAGGCCTGTCCTAGAAGACAGACGGTGCTGCCAAGAGCTAAAGACGTACAAATATCCTTCTTTGCACAGCATTGAAAACAGCTAAAGGTGGATGGGCAGGCAAGCAGACACGGTGCCGTCCCAGCCCTGACGTCATTCTGGCATTTTCCTTTGTGCGACTGCACTGATGTGCCTGGCCACTTGGGGTGCCTCTGGGACTCCTCAGCCTTCTCTGCCTTAGAGGCAGGGCAATGGCTTCCTGGCCCTTGTGCCAGAGCGGAAGTGTGGTAAGTTGACCATGTCCTAGTTCAGGTGAGGCCCAGTGTGATCCGCTTCTGTTGTGTCCTGAATGCTAGCCATTGTTTGAGGTAGGCTTGAAGATTCCCGAGGAGTCCAGAACGTAAGCAAGTGACCTCTCCAGATCTCCTGGGATCCTGGAGTTAATCCGTTCCCAAGGAGTAGCTAGGGGTATGGTCAACCGCTGTTGTCTGTGGTCAGCCGTTCTGTTATTTAAGGGACTTGTTTGGTTAGGAAGTTCTGTGGCACTAAGATATGACCTCCAGTGTTAGAGAATGCTGGGGACTTTCTTAGATTCTAAAATCACATCCCTCACCTTAGTTTAAATTGAAACCAGGGATGGCAAATATTTAGATTACTTTTTTTTTTAAATTGACGTCACCTCAGTTTCGGTCCTTTGATCTGGGAGCGATCTGTGGTTCGAAGTGATTCTGCTTTGTTCCCAGCCTCCCTCCCGTTGACAGTGTTTGTTCCTCCTTTGCCCATCAGGGTCAGTTTTTCTGTGTAGGTCTACTATTAGCTGTGCTTCCTTTCTGGGTCCTGGGTACTTCCCTTCCCAACCTGTAGTGCTGTGTTTCCAGGGGTGCAGGGGTGCATCAGTGATCCAGACCCTGACAGTGCTGGTTCCCACATGGTTAACTGCTTCCATCTGATTCCAAAGCTGTCTTTGTTGCCAAGGCAGACGGATGCTTGCGAGTTACATCACCTCTCAGAGGTCTGGACACAGTAAGGGCAGGTGAGGGGCTGTATGCAGTGCGGTGGAGGATTCTGCAGGTAGGTAGGTGCCACACTGTGCAGAAGGTGGGGCTCCAGCAGCTGCGTCTGCGTAGGAGCTGATCTACAGTTTAACACATTGATATCCAGACTCACGTTCTTCAGTGCTCACACGAATTCACTTGTTCTCGCCATCCATTTTACAAAACGTAATGAATTTGAGTGAAGGCTGCCTCTCAGTGCTGGCCCTGAGACCTTGGCACAGTTGTACAGGCTCTGAGGCTTTAGCTGTCTCCATAGACACACAGAAATTTTGGGGGATGGTTTTATTTTGTAGAATTTGCATTAAGTTCCTGTTATAGTATAGGGTAATTGATTTTGACTGTACTTGAACTATCACCTCACCAAAGCAGGTGGAGTCTACTAGTTCACAGCTTCTCCCGCTGTTGGTAGCGACCCCATGAGGAGTTCCACTCTGACTGTGGGTCATGAAAACCACAGCAGCAGTCAAGTGCGGCTCTCCAGGTAGTACTGACAAATGTCACCTGGGACCCCGGCTCAGATGGAGCTCTTGTATGTTATGGATTGCTGAACTTTCACTGTGCATATGAGCGTTCCGCTCGGCAGAAGCTCAGTTACAGGAGAGACTTCAGCCATCCTTCAGCATGTTAATATTAAATTAGTATAGCTTTGGATTGCAGCATTAGAATTCTTTGTTTTAAAAATTGCTGTTTAAGTTGCTGACTTGAGTTTCAGAAAAAAAAAAATCAAGTGAATTTTGCCTTGAAATTGGGACAGAATTTCTCACGTCTGAAATGACTTAATATACTTCAGTCATTTGATACCATGCATTCATGCAAATCAGAATTATCAGCAATAATGATTCCAGAAGTCAAAGTATGTAATAAACTCTGAAAAGTGTTGAAGTTGGTCTTTGTAATGTCAGATATTAAGACAAGATTGAATTCTTCATGTACAAACAAACAAGTATGCAGATTTGCTCCTCTCTCACAAAATGGAAGGATGGTGTGTCAGAAGAATTGTTCTAAGATAAGTTTCCTTATGATATACTGTATTATAAAGTAAGCGGCTCGTGTCCCCTTTATATAGCTCTACATACCTAGGGTTGCAGGTAAAAAGGGGTTGCAGATGGGGAAAATTTAAGAGGACCATGATGTTCTGCTTGGTAAGTGTTGGGCTTAGCTGATAAATTCTGAAACTACGGAGGCTTGTGAGGGACAGAATGGATTGTTACATTCGTGGCTCTGATTTAGGGTTTCAGGTCTTGGGGTGTTGTGTATTTGTTTGTTTTTGTTTTGTTTTTTCGAGACAGGGTTCTGACTAGCCTGGCACTGGCTTTGTAGAGCAGGCTGATCTCCAGCTTCTAGTGATGCTTCAGCTTCCCACGTGCTGGGCTTAAAGGTGGTGTGCTGCCCAAACCAGGCTGCTTGCCAGCTTTTTTGTTTTAAACCTTGAGATCTTAAGCAAGTATCCTCCCTTATCTGAACCTCTATTTCTTCTCCTGTGAAGTAGCAATGTTGAGTCCAGGCATTGTACAATGATGGGGGACAGACCACCAAAGTCTTTTAAGTCAGAAGCAAGCTTTATTCCAGAAAAAGAAAAAAAGGGGGGCTGGAGAGATGGCTCAGAGGTTAAGAGCATTGCCTGTTCTTCCAAAGGTCCTGAATTCAATTCCCAGCAACCACATGGTGGCTCACAACCATCTGTAATGGGGTCTGGTGCCCTCTTCTGGCCTGCAGGCATACACACAGACAGAATAGTGTATACATAATAAATAAATAAATATTAAAAAAACAAAAAAAAGAAAAAAAAACATGGGGCACATAAAGCATATCAGCTATCTATAGCTGTGACCATAGTCAGAGATTGGTCTTCTGTAGCTGTGGCATTGGGGCTGGTTTTGGGCCTCCTCCTACAGTAAAATGAAGCACCAGGTGTGGGTCAAAGAACTTTTACAACTTGGAGGTCAGGTTTAAAGTCACATTACATTTTAAGTTTTATAACTTTTGGTTATAGGATGTTAACAGGATGTTTGCAAAGCCTGTGACTGTCATAGCTGCTTTTCACTGTCCCTGAAAGAATGCAAGGCAGAGAGGAGAGTCACAAAGGAGGACAGTTAAAAATTAAGGGAATACAAGCAGAGGGTCTCATAGAGGCAACAGTTAGAAGCTAACCTTTGTCCCCAGTACCTGCCTAGCTGGGAAGCTGGGGCAGGAGACGATTGTTACAAGTTTACCTCTGTACACATGGCTGCTGGGATGTCTGCTCTTAAGGCAGACAGAATTTGTTAAAGGTTAAAAGTGGCTGCCGGCTTTATTTATTTATTTTTCCCAAAATGTGTTTGGGCTTACAATTTTATATTTCTATATTCCTAGACCGGACCCTTCATTTCTACATTTTATTTCTGGACTCTGCAGCACTTGCCTCAGAGATCTGACATTATGGTCGAAGGCCGCTGGAGATGCGGTTTAAACTCTCAATGCCGTGGGTCTCCCTATCCAAGGTCTAATCACGTCTGTTAATATTTGTACAGCCAAGTGAGTGAGGTAGAAATTGTAAGCTACATGTCAGGTCAGTACTGCTTTTCCCACGGAATGCTTTCGTAAGATTCCACTCTGCTATGAAGGGCGATGTGAGGAATTGGTGTTTGGGGGCCTCTAGCTTGGCCTTGTGGACATGGAGGACGGGCTTGTGTCTCTGATTGCAGGAACCCAGAGAATCGTGGATGGATGGGGGTGGAGAAAGCTGTCAAGTTGTGAGATTCTGAGACACAGAAAGAACACAGGCTCCTGTTCAGGATTTTCCAGATAAGCAAGCTGAGGCTGAGACAGGAGAAGTATCTTGTTCATTGTCACAGAGGTGGCTGGTGGCAAAGGTGCATGAAGAAAACCCTCTTCAGTCTGTTCTTGGGCACTGTGTTTGGAGGGCTAGCTGACGGAATGTGTGTTGGGGAGGGGTCTCCTTCCCATCCTCTGTTGATGGCTGTGTGGGCACTGAACTTCAGAATGCATACCAGTGCAGGACAAGTGGGAGATGCCCCTGGAGCCTTTGGAGCGCGGTCTTCCTCATTGCCTTGATTAGCCAGAGCTGGGCTGGAACTGGTTACAGGGGCCACTTGTCTGGCATCTCTGGTTTCTGCTATTTCTTCCCCATTATTTTTGAAGCCCTTTGGCTACGCCTGATCGCCTATAGGAATGCCACTTCTGTCCCATTCTGTCTCCCCGGCCAGCTGGAAATACAAGTATACTTTGGAAACAGTAGATTTTAGGGTGACGTACAGCCCTCGCCCTTTCTTTCTCACTTCCGCACACCCTCAGTCATTCCCCCTTCCTGTCTCCTTTTGTAATCTGCTCAGCAGGCTCCGGGCCAAACAGGGAGACACAGTGAGCCCTTAGAGGACCATGAATTAGCTAAAGCTGTCCAGGCCTAGGGGGAAAAACCCCAAACAATATTTGCTGGCTTTGTTGGGCAGTATTTGTTGTGGAAGGGATCACCTTCGATGTCAGGGGAGAGGAGGCCTGTTCGACTTGTTCCAGGCACTACAGGTTCTTAAGGTGAGGTGGTGGCCTATTCTTGGAGACACAGCAAGGCTGCGAGGTCCCCAGATTATGGGTTGGGTAGGGTGGGCCATGATTGGGGTCGGGAGAATGGAGATTGGGGACAGAGTGGGGGTCCTTCATTTAGAAAACTGCTTTATCATTGACAAAATGGGTGACAGTTCTCCAAACACACCCTCTTTCTTGCTATCCTAACTGGAACCCTAGCTTTGAGAGCCTTTAAACCGAGTTGCGAATAGCATTATGAAGAAGCAGGATAGCATTCAACATGTTAGCAGAAAAATGGCTAAAACAGTGAAATATTGTTGAAATTATTAAAACTTAAGGAAGTTGATCTTGGCTGAGGCTCTCTGAGCCCTTTGTTGATGCAGACACTGAGGGTAGCAAGAAGCCTGAAGGAACAGGTAGGATTTGACTGGTTCAATCCAGGCACTGCCACTTCCTCAATAGCCCTGTGATCTGGGAACTTCCCTAGCTTTCCTGTGCCTCAGTTTTCCAATCTGGAACTTGAGGATCATGCATGATGTTAATAAGCTAGGCTTATTGCGCAGAGTCACTCAGTGCTTAGTATGATGCTGGCTTGTCCAGATTGCCCGGCATTGAAGTAGGGAGAGTGGAAAGATGGTCAGACTTTCTGCACCCCTGGAGCTGCCTCACCTCAGCTCTTCCCTCCCTTGCCTTAGCTCCACCGCCTTTCCGTTTTCACCCCAATTGCTTGTCCTCCTCCTCCTGGGCCCTGCAGCCTGCGCTGTATGCCTTTGGTGGGTCTGCATGCACAGAAAGATAGCGCTCGCCCCAGCACGTGTGCCCTTATGCCTGCTTCTCACCGGCTTCTCCCGTCCCTTAGCCCTTCTGCTGAGCCTGCTCTAAGTCCCTCTGCTCTGCCCCGCTCCTTACATGCTGTTGCTTCTTATGTAATAGAAAATTTGAGGATTTCATCCACCTGTTGCCTTGGATCCTTCCAGCTACCTTAGGGTCCCTCGGGAAGAAATAGCTCTTCCTGTTTAAGTGTTTGATCATTTTCTCTGCCTGGCAATCATTCATCTTAAGTTCAACACTCCATATTCCCCACTCCCCTTCCTTTAATATACTAAGAAATGCTGCTGTGTTTTGAGTAGGTCCCAGATGCTCCTCTGTTGGGGAAGGTGGGCCTCATGGTGTTGGAGTGGAGCCCTTGTGAGTGGAAGGAAGGCTAGCCTGAGCGATTTCTGCTGCCAGGAGACCCATTAGTTACGGTAGAGCATTGATTACCGTCAGGAGGCGGGGCTGCCTCAGTGCTCGCTTCCCCCTGCCTCCCACGGGAGTCACAGGAGACTTGCACCACCAAGTGCTAGTTCTTGGATTTGATGCTTCCAAGAACCTTGAGTCAAAGTAAATGTATTTTTTTCTACAAATAACCAAATTTTAGGTTCTATTGTGCTTCAGTGACACACACGCAAAGGACCCTCCCTCACTTTGGTTTCTTCGACTGAAAAATAAAAATCTCCAGAGAAAAATTTCCTGCCTTTACCCACAGTGCGACTCCTCTCCCCCTGCGCTTGCTCACACTGTACTTCTGGAAAGAGCCAACCATGCTCACTCTTCCAGTTCCTCCCTCATCCTTGGCGCCATGGTCCCCGGCCACCACAGAGACCTCCTGTGCTTTGCTCTGTCTCCTTTTGGCTTATTTTTCCTCAGTCAATTTTAGTTTAGGTTTTGTTTTGTTTATTTACATGTTTTTAGTTTTTCACAGAAGGATTTTTCTGTGTATCACTGGTTGTTCTGGAAATTGCTCTGAGATCCGTCTGTCTTTGCATCCTGAGTGCTGGGGTCAAAGGCGCGCACCGCCATGCTTGACTCTGCTTTAGGGTTTAAAAAGGAGGTTTTACTTCAAGAAACTACTAAGAAATAGGGAATAAAATCCAGCAAGAGAGAAGTTAAAAGATTTCATACCAGTTCCAAATTAGAAATGAGAGATTTCTCAAGTGTTCAGGGAAATTTGTGTGATCTGATCTTCCTGTGGTCCTCAAAGAGCTCTTCCTAACCTTTTTTCCTTTTTTTAGGTGTTCTCCCTCCCTCCCTCCCTTCCTCCCTCCCTCCCTCCTCTGTAAGAATGCTTAACATGTGTTCTTCCTCTTAACAAATGAATTACCCAGTGTAGTATTGTCAGACTTACTTATCTTGCATAACCTACACTCTATACCCTCTGCACAGCAACCGTTCCTATCCCCCTCCCCCAGCCCTGTCTGCTCTCTCTTTCTAGGACTCTGACCACAGCAGTCCCTGTGTAGCTACGGTTTTGCTCTTTGTGGTTTTAGTTACCCACGATCAGCTGTGGTTCAAAAATATTAAATGGAAAATTACAGAAATGAAGCATTTGTACCCATACAGTTGTGCGTGCTCTGCTTAGCGCCATGAAACCCAGAGCCATCCTGCTCCTTCCTGCTCTTTCCAGCTTGGGACATGAATCATCCCTTTGTCCAGGGTTCCATGCTGCTGGCTGCCACCCTGTCAGTAGCCATCTTGATCATCCGACTGACTGTACTGCCGTCCTTGTATGCAGGTGACCTTTATTTATTTAGTACAGTGTCCCCAAAGTGCAAAAAGGACACTGGCAATTTTGATATGTTAAAGAGAAGCCATAAAAGGGCTTCTTCTATGTGAAAATTTGAAAGCATGGTAAGAGAAGATTAGGGGTTTGTCTTGGTCACCGTTCTTTCTCTGTGAAGAAACACCATGACCAAGGTAACTCTTATGAAAGCATTTAATTGGGAGCTTGCTTGCAGTTGCAGAGGTTTAGTCCGTTATCCTCATTGTAGAGAGCATGACAGCATGTATAGCGCTGGAGCAGTAGCTGAGAGCTTTACATTTAGATCTACAAACTGGGAGAGAAAGGCACTGGGCTAGACATGGGCTTTGAAATGTCAAAGCCCACCCCCAGTGATGCACTTTCTCCTACAAAGCCACACCCCTTAATCCTTCTAAATTGTTCAAGCAGTTCCACTCCCTCGTGACCAAGCGTTCGAATATATGAGCTTACGGCAGTGGGGCATTCTCATTCAAACCACCACGGGGCACATTCATGTAACTTTTATTCTCAGTTTTAAAGCTACACTGCATCATCACAGGTATGTACATAAAGGAAAGAACACAGTAGGTAGGGGCTGGGTACTCCTGGTGGCTCCAGGCATCCACAGGACGGGGATCTTAGAGTGAATCCCCTGCAGATGTGGGGACTGCATATTTTAGACATTTCATACAACTGATGTCATCTGATATTTGTCCTTCTGCAGCTGACTTAGTGCAACATCCACAAGGTTCATCTATGTTATAAAGAAGGGTCATTTCCCTCTCTTATAGAGCCGAGTGGTAGTCCATTGTGTGTGTATATACACTGCAGTTTCTTTATCCCCTTGTCTATCAAGAGGCATTTCCGTTACTTCCCTACCGGAACTTTCGTAAATACTGCTTCAGTGACCATGGAAAGCATATGGTCCTCAAGGTGCTTAATTAATTCTTCTGGATATAAACAGAGTTGTAAGAGTTTTTGAGTCAAATGACAGTTTTATTTTTCATTTTAAGTGTTTTGGAGGAACCTCTGTAGTGTTTTTATTTTTTTTTCTTTTCATTTTCTTTCTTTAGTTTCTCTTGTGGCACATGCCGCTCTCGGCACCTAGAAAGTACTTCCACTGGATCCTAGCATGGGACCATGGTTTCTTTTGCCAAGCTCTTCATGGAGCAGACTCAGTGGCTCAGTGTTGTCTCCTTCCCACAACTTCTAGGTCTGTGTTTTTCTTAGCCCATTTTGTGCCAGTATGGCTGTACCACGGGCTAGGTCATTTGCAAACCATATGCGTTTATTTGGTTTACAGGAATTGACATCTGGTGAGAGCCTTCATGGAAGAGCGTGTTTGAGACAGAGAAGGAGGTCGGAGGCCAAACTTACCCTTTCATCAGGAACCCATGATAACTAACCCACTCCTGGATAGCTAACCTGCTTTTGGATAATTAACTTATGATAACTAATCCACTCCTGGAAAACTAACCTCCCTTGGGATAACTAACTCTCGTGATAACCAGCCCATTCCCAGAGTAAGGGTATTCATATATCAGACCCTTATGACCTAATCCTTTCCTAAAGCACCTACTTCTACATGTTGTTATGGTGGCTATTAATATCAGGGTGGTACTCAAGCCAATAGCACTATTCAGAATTCAGCATATGAATTTGAGAGGTGCCATAACGAGACTTTATGTCTGGCACTAAACAGGATCACCTTTCTCCGATAATTCCCAGTCCCGGGTGCCATGTATATCTTGTTCATGCCCTTCTGTCACCCTAGGGCCCAAGAACTTACACAAACTACATGTAAGATTTGACATTAGAGTCATCTGTCAGGGATTTATTATTACTATTATTATTATTTTGACAATTACCACTTTGGAAGGACTTCCCAGAAGTGATGAGTGGTAGGTTCTGAAAGAGAAAAATTGAAATGGATGGGAGATGAAAAATGGAAAAAAGTATAGAAGTTCCAAACAAAATATTAAAAAGGCAATTCATATTTTAGGAAATTGCAATAAGACATGGAGAATAAAATTTAATCTCACTATTCCACTAGAATCATTTAATCTCTGGTCTTCATATATTTTGATACTTTAATATATATATTAATTTTACTAATTAGATTGTAGTGCAACTAAGACATTGACCCCAACTTTGGGCATTTGACATTGGACTGGTTGAGTTTTGCTGTGTCTTCTCAGAAGTTTTATGAGTGCTTTAAAATGTGTCCACTGTTCCATCAGATATCTAATGAGTGACTGTGAGCTCTTCCTGCCAGACAGGTAGGTGTTGCTGTTATTTGCTCTAGATCAATAAAACTCTGGCAATCAGGAAGTGATTTATTCATAATTCCGACATAATTCACCTGGAGGCAATAGAAAGTTTTTAAAAATAACATTTTAAACTTATGTTTTGAAAATTTCATAATTCATACATTCTGATCATATCCATCCACCACTACCTGTCCAGACAATTAATTTATTAGTCAATTGAAAGAAAGATAATAATTAAATGGTGTTTTTAGCACCATCCACTCTTAATTACTGTTAATTAATATTTGTTGTGCTAAAAGTTATTCTTCATAGAATTGTTTAGGTAGGTCACAGTGGATTCTCTCCAGCCAATACTTTTATTTTGTTAATGCTTCCTTGTAAGTCCAAAATGTTGATGAGCAAACAGACTTTCTGCAGTGATGGGGAGCGCTCATTATCTGAGCTGCACCGGAGGACAGCAAACAGCCCTTGACGGGTGCACACTTGCCTTCAGTTTACCTTTAAGTAGCTTCATGTGGCTGGTGGCTACTTTTCCAGGTACTGCCAGCCAGTAATGGCCACTAAACATCTTTAACAGTGCTTACCTTCTGAGTTTTTTTTACATGTTAATGTAGCTAATCCTCTCAATGACTTCATGGGTTGAGCTTCTGCTTGTTGTTGCTGCCTAACAAATTACCTCCAAGTTTAGTGTCCTATCACACACTGACTGGTATAAGGATCTCCAGTCTGGGCAGTTCATGTGGATAGTCTTTGCTCCGTGCATCATCTCAGCAGCCCCTGGCTACAGGATCCACTTCCAAGCCAGCTTGTTTACTGGGGGCAAGTCGATGCCTGCTGCGGGTCTCTCTACGCAGACAGGTTGGGCTATGTACAGCATGAGTGCCAAGAGCAGATGTCTAAAGATAGGAAGTAAGAAGTCAGTTCCTTAAGTCTAGACACAGACAAGGTGCCAACTCCAACAAATTCTGAATCAAAGGTGAGAATTTTAAGGAGAGGAGATGGTGGCCGCACCTGTCAGTGCGGGTGGCATCTAAAAATGGGCTGGGAGGGCACAATCAGCGCTTTGCTTGATTTGAGACAGGCTCTTGTCTGTCTCAGTTCTTCTCAGTGCTGGCATTATAGGTGTGTGCCGCCATGCCCGGCTCAGCTGCAGTCACTAATTGCATTTTACAGATGAGGAAACCAAGCGTTGAACGTTTACATTTTACTCATTGAAGATGAGATTTCTCCTAAGTGGCTGAGCTGTTCCATCTCCCAGACAGCCTGGACTTTTTAACTTCAGTGTTTTATTGCATCTCTAGGATGGCATGGCTCACGGATTTAGATTCTTCCCATCTGCAGCTTTAGTAGACGATTTCTTGTTTGCGACTCACATATCTCTGTCTGTACAATGAGAGTTTACAGGTGCCAAGTGCACAGTGAAGACACATTCTCAGCCACGGCTTAGGAGTCAGAGATGCTGTTTGACACCAGGTCTGAACCCCACCGCTCTTTCCCTGCTTCCCAATGCTAGCTGACCCTCACCTTCTGACTGAAACAGGCAGTGACTGAGGAAGCTGTTTGGTCTTCAGATGTTCCTGTGTCCTGAAGTGTGTGGTAGGAGGAGGAAGGAAGGAAGGAAGCAAGCGAGCAAGCAAGCAACCAGGCTTACTCAGAACTGTAAAGAAGTTAAATAAATGTTTCTGGTCTTGTACATATCTATGCATCATATATAGATACATACATACTTTCTGTATATAGATCCGCATTGCTTAGTGATAGGATACTTCATCAGACAGCAGTATACTTACATAAACTTAGATGGTGCAATCTTCTGTCACTTACATGATACAGTCTAGGCTCCAGGCTATAAACTTATACAACTTATTACCCTAATGAATCCTTCAGGCAGTGCTATTTGTGTATCTAACTACAAAAAGAACAGCTTAACGAAAAAGGGAATTTTAAAATTGTATTATAATCTGTGAGGTCTTTATTATATGTTCAGTGTATTGTTATGAAAAGTCAGGTGCAGTGTGTATGTGTGTTTGAATGAGAAATAAGAAAAATATGCTAGTGGCTGTCAATGGGGGCGGACTGAGAAGCCAATGATAATGGCACTGGGACCTATCTCTTCTGCATGTATTAGCTTTTTGGGAATCTAGTCTATATGGATGCACACCTTCCTAGGCCAGGATGGAGGGGGGAGGGCCTTGGGCTTCCTCTTAAGGAAGCAGGGGGAGGGAGGAGGGATCGTGGGGGAGTGGGAGGGGACTGGGAGAAGGGGAGGAAGTGTAAACTTTTGAATGAAAAAAAAAAGAAAGAAAAGAAAAATATGCTATTTCAAATTCTGGAGGTTGCCTGATAAAGTAATGAATGCAACCATTTACAGTCTGAAGAAACCAGCAATTTCCTTTACTGCTCAATGATAATGGATATTTCCCTGTGAGAAAGAAGTAGCCCTTTGTTTCATGGACTCCGGTTTGCAAAGTGATGCACTTTGAAACTGTTGACTGCAGTCATGGCCTGTGCTCCTAGTCACACCAGGAGTGAGTACAGTCACACAACACTCGTTCTTCTCGCCGGCCGGCGTCTTCTTGAGAATCTTTCTGACTTTGGAGTTTCTTTTGCAGGGTAGGTGAATCTTCCTCTGCAGGAAGCTTCATTTTTATCACATCAGAGTCTGAACTGAGACTTCATTTCAGCCAGATGCTGCATTCTCCTTTACTTTGTACCCACCTGACCACCTCCTTTCGTTTGCTTTTTGTTTTTCTGTGGCAGTATCCAGCCAGCGGTAGCAGGGACAAAGGCTAAGCTCCACTCTGTTGCTGGCAGCATCCTGATTCTGTTGGGGAATATTATTTGAAGGTCTGTGACCTTTTTGTTTATGCTGCATTTGTTTAACTCTGTGAAGCTGTGGTTCTTTGCCTGCCTAAAACATCTGATGGACCTAATGAAGAGCTGAATGCCCAATAGTGAGCCAGTTGCAAGGACAGGCGGGGCTGGCAGGCAGAGAGTATAAACAGAAGGAGAAATTTGGGAGGAGACAGAAAGAGGAGCAAGAGAACAGGGAGAGGAGGATGTCAGGGGTCAGCCACGTAGCCATCCAGTTAGCTACGGAGTAAGAAGTAAGATATACAGAAATAAGAAAGATAAAAAGCCCAGAGGGAAAAGGTAGTTAGGATAATTTAAGGTAAGAAAAGCTGACTAGAAACAAGTCAAGCTAAGGCCAGGCACTCATAACTTAAGAATAAGCCTCTGTATGTGATTTATTTGGGAGCTGGGTGGTGGGTCCCCCCCAAAAGCCAAAAGAATAAAACATCACACAACAAATTCCCTTAGTCTTTTAGGCACCCCAAATTGATTGATCTTGGCTTTAACACAGAAAAGAATTTTAAGACGAGCTGGAATGAAGCAGAGGCAGAGTTTATTAGGAGAACTTTTAAACAGGAGAGATAACTCAGAAGAAAGTAACATACAGGAGAGTACGGGTGTGGGCTTCTTACAGGGTCTCCCTTTGTCTTTACAAGAGACACGTAGACCACCCGAGTGGGTTTTGAAACTATTTTCTTCAAAGGGTTGCATAGGAGGTTCCTGGGGAGAAGTGGTATGGACAGGATTACGATTAACAGGGTAAAACTGTAGATCACTGGATACGGGAGGTAAGAGGGCTCACTCCGTAGAGTTCCTAGTGTTATTTGAGATCCCCTGAAAATAGGAGGGGACATGAGGACTAGGGTTGTATATCTTCAGGCCCCCAAGTCTGGTTCTTTGTTATTTCAAAATAAAATTATCCATCTGTCTATCTACCCATCTGCCTATCTATCCCCACCCTGCTCATTCACCTATCCACCCATCATCCATCCATCTGTCCACCCTTCCACCCGCCCATCCATCCATCCATCCATCCATCCATCCATCCATCCATCATCCATCCACCTACCCATCCATCATCCAACTACCCACCCATCTGTTTATCCACCCTCTCACCTGCCCATCTATCTACCCATTATCCATCCATTTATCCAACCTTCCATCCACCCATCCATCTGTCCACCCGTTCACTTGCCCACCCACCCATCTACCCATCTTCCATCCATCTCTCCACTCTTCTACTTGCCCATCCATCCATCTACCCATCTTCCATCCATCTCTCCACTCCTCTACTTGCTCATCCATCCGTCCATCCGTCCATCCATCCGTCCATCCATTTATCCACCCGCCCATCCATCTATACACATCCACCCACCCACCCAACCATCCACCCATCATCCATCCATTCATCCACCCGTATATCAGCAGCTTACACAGCAATTGTTAGTTGTGCTGCGGTTCTTTCTTCTCACCTAGGGAGAGACTTCAGTCAGCCTTTGGAGTGGAGGAGTGACTTTCCTCTCCATGTTCTCATTGTTCTACCCATCTATCCTACAGGTTTTCTATGCAGTCTGTTTTTTCCCCTTTCCTAGCCACTTGTCATGATGGTGCCCAGGATTTCTCTGTCTTACTTTCCATGGGCCACATGGCTCTTAGACTGTCTGCCTTTTCAGGCTGCCTCTGGGATAAGTCCCTGTGATAGATCTAAAAGTGAACATCATTCTTCTCTACAGCTTCCATTTTCTTGTGGGCAGGTCTCTAGTGCTGTCATCTCTCGGGATGCTACCCTGATGTTGCCTTACTCGCTCCCAGATGGGAATGGACTAGTGTCCTCACCTCTCTTGTCCCGGCTCTCGGCTGCAGCCCTCCACACGGCAGATCAACGAATAAACACATGCATGGGCTTCTATTTTTATATTTGTCCAGAAATCTGTTGTCATCCCTGGTCCCCGCCCCCCCCCCTTTGTGCTCTAACTGTGTTAGTTCAGTAAATCCTTCTAGAACATAATGCACACGAGGACAAGATGTCTGGCTGGCTGGCTGGCTTTGTGTGATGCCCTTGTGTCCCTGGGGCGAGCTTGACAAGAGGGTAAGCATTTGCCTCTGCAGACAGACTCAAGCATGTTTGACTCACGATAATTGATTTCATCTCTGTAGAAAGATGTGCAGGTAGTGTTGGGGTGCTGCTTTCCTAAGAAGCAGAGAAATTTGGTTGTTAGATCCTTGTTCCTTGCCCGAGTGCTGCTAAAAGGTGGAGTTGGGCATTCGCCCCATAACTACCAAGTGCTAAGCTGTACTACCCCTTGCTTGCATGCATATTCTGGGGGGGCACTCTACTAGAATCCTGTGCCTCCTACACCCTCTGTCATAGAGACCTCATAGTTCAGGAGGTAGTTTTGGATTTGTTCTGCTCTAGCCTGTGATCTCACCCTTTGTCCCCTGCATCAGGACCCCCAGACCTGTGTATAGTTTACAGCTTTTGGAGCACACAGCATTTAATGAACATATCTCCCGAGGGTCATCATAAGCTGACATCGCTGTGCATGTCCCTTTCTGTAGACAATACTGGGAGCCGTACGTTGCACTCCCGAACAGAGACGACGCCATCATCACCCACCAACAATGCTGGGAACGGACACCCAGAATATATTGCGTATGTGCTTGTCCCCGTGTTCTTCATCATGGGTCTCCTTGGTGTTCTCATCTGCCACTTGCTTAAGAAGAAAGGTTATCGGTGTACAACAGAGGCTGAGCAGGAAGTTGAAGAGGAAAAGGTGGAAAAGATAGGTAAATAACCTTTGCTTTTTTCTTTCTAAGTGGGTCGATGAACAGGTAATAAATAAAAATATCTTCATATATAATTCATTGTTTTAAATGAAAAAATGTTACAGGGAGAGGGCCGCTTGTTTGTCCTGACTGCCCGGCTAGCTTATACCTGAAATAACCACACAGAAACTGTATTAATTAAAACACTGCTTGGCCATTAGCTCTAACTTCTTATTGACTTACTCTAACATATTAGTTTAACCCATCTCCATTAATCTGTGTATCGCCACGTGGCAGTGGCTTACCGGAGATCCATGGCTTCTCTGACTCTGCCCTTCTTCCTCCCAGCATTCAGTTCTGTTTTCTCCACCTCCCTAAGTTCTTCCCTATCAACTAGGCCAAGGCAGTTTCTTTATTTATTAACCAATGAAAGCAACACATAAACAGAAGGAACTTCTACACCAAGGAAACTATTTTCTGTAGTAATTAGAGTTTGAACCCTTGCCTACATTTGCTGAATACTTGTTGAGAATTTACTTCAGCGCCTGGTAGCCTTGGGCCTCTTATTCTTGCTGTGTATATTTCTAATTTTATTGACCTTGACTTTAATGAGGACAGTTTCTACCTTGAAGGGTTATTGTGAAATTTTGAGGCAAGGTGTTTTGGTGATTGGCACCTCTAGCCACTCATAAACCTTAATCCTTGCTGCTACTTACTGAGTAAGATTCTAATAAGAATGGTAGGAACATGAAATGAGTCTCATCAGGTCTGTGGTGTTCGCATTACGGGGCTGGGGGGGTCCTAGCTAAAATCTGTGTGATTGGATGTAGGGGTGCGGCCAGGACCGTTTCCACATGACTGTCAGGGCGGCTCACCTTTCGTTCTGCGCAGGCACTGATAGGTAGTGTTGGGGTAAACCCCACAGCGGCTGTTTTCCTGGCTGATACTCCTTTCCAGACATGCCTTGGGGAGGTTTGCTGATGGGCCTGAGGGCTAGCAGATCACTCTCTAGTCCCCTCAGCCCCTGTGGCATCTTTGTGGAAAGGTGGTATTTGGAGCAGGTCACCTGTGGAGCATACCCGCAGGGCCCATGGGGGAAGGTTCCTCAGTCCTTGCCAGCCTGCCGGACTGTTGATTTTTTCCACCCTCGCTGACCTTTGAGGCTGAGGCACACTGGTGACCATGATGAGTCAGAGCAGCGAGTGAGCAAGCCAGCTGAATGTTTGTCAACAGAGCAGAACCGGTGGAGGCTGGCTCATTTCCACTTTGACTGTCCAAACATCCCTGGGCCGTGGGAGAGAAGCTGCCCTTGGAGTGCAGAGGGCATTCTTGAGGTCCAGGGGTGAGCCATTGCCCTGCTCCATGCATCTTCCTAAGGATGCAGTGTCTCAGTCTAGTCTCTTTCTTCCTGTCCTGCTAAATAAATTATACAGATCGGTTTCCAAATGGAGCTTTGCTCCTCCTCCTGCTGACTGTCACATGTACTATTGGTACTGGGTTCTCAAAGTAAACTGAATTTGTAAACAAATAACTAGTACCCAAATTTAGGTATCTTGTTTAAGGGGAAAAATGTGTTTTATAAACATGGGTGAATACTTACTAATTTAATTGAAAACAAGTCAGTAGAGCAGCTTTAGATAGTAAGTCTGCAGTTAGATAAAACCCAAGGAAGTGGTGTTTCTTTTCATTAGCCCTCTTCTTGTTTCCTCTGAGGGTTTAAGGCAATAAGGTGAAAGATGAACAGTGGAGACAGATATAAGTGCATTATGGTATCATACAAACTGAGTGGATGTTTGATCTTAAGGAGAGATTGATGGACAGCCCTGAGCCTTTTTCTTTTAATTTATAAATGTGTGTTCTGCCAAGGAACTCAAACTGTGATATTGAGAAGGTGGGGGCTGAAGGACCAACGTCAGAGTCTCAACACTGGGTGAGGGTGCTTGAACTTTCTGAAAGTTGTTCAGTGAGGTCTTGGGTTCTAAGACAGATGTCTACCTGACTTGGTGGTGACATTTGTAACACTGTCCTGTTCTTTTTCTCTTTTAGAGTTGAATGACAGTATAAATGAAAACAGTGACACTGTTGGGCAAATTGTCCACTACATCATGAAAAATGAAGGTAGGAATATGTTCATGTTTCGGGGTGTTTCACTCTTATTAAAAATATCCCTAGAGTCAGAATTTGAACGGGTTCTCTCTGCTTTTATCTGCGCTCTGTAGTACCTCAGCTTTTTAGCACTGTACCAAATGGAGTTTCCTTGGTGAGCATTCGGTGGTCTCAGCATCACAGAGGGCCAGCCCTCAAGTTGATAGCTTCTGGTCAAACTGCCTCACCATGGCTAGGCTGTGTCACATGACTTTGTAAAGCCTCAGTGTCCTCCTATAGAGTGAGAATCACACTCACTACGCAGTGCTGTGGAATAGCACACGTGAAGTGCTCGATGCCATAAGGGTTTACATCTTACCTGATTTCTGTTTGCCACATTTAAAAATCGTAATAAATATAAAACATAGAATTTACTGTTTCAAGGAACTGGGGAGATGGTTCAGTGGGTAAATGCTTGTTTCACGAACATGAGATATGAACTTGATGCCCAACACCCGGGTAAGAACTAGGGAGTGGCAGCAAGTTCTTGTAACTTCAGTGCTGGGCAGATGGATACAGCAGGGTCGAGTGTACTGACCAGCCTGTTTAGCCAGTCGGTGAGCTCCAGGTTCAGTGAGGGAACCAATAAGAGGGCAGTGATTGAGGAAGGTACCCACTTAGACTTCTGGCCTCCATGCATGCATGTGTGGACATACACTCTCCCACGTCTCTCTCTCTCTGTCTCTCTCTCTCTCTCTCTCTCTCACACACACACACACACACACACACACACACACAGACAGTTTTACTAGTTTAACCATTTGGAAGCAGAGAATGCATCCATGTCCATTCTGAGTGCTACACAAGCATCACCACTGGTCCAGAACTTCCTCAATATCCTACACTGAAATATGCATGTTTTCCTCCCCGTTCCTTCCTCCCCAACTGCTTACAAGCACTGCTATGCTTTCTTCCTCTGTGGTTTGTATCTTCTAGGAAGGGCTTCAGCATTAGGACTTAAGCGATTTTTGTTTTGTTTTGTTTTTTTCCCATATTTTTTCTTGAGATAGGGTCTCATGTAGTCCAGGTTGGTTTTGAACTCAGTATATAGCTAAGGATGGTCCTGAATCCTAGGTCATCCTTCCTCTATCTCCTAAATGCTGGGATTATAGACATGTGCCACCATAATATAGTGCCACTATAATGTTCTATAACTTAAGAAATTTGTTTTAAGCCAACTTTTAAAGTGAATAATTCAATTGTTATTAAATAATTTAGGGTCATTGTTCTGAACGCTTCGGGGTTATCTTAATAGGATAATGTTTTCTGTTGGTATAACTGAGTACCACAAACTTGATAATTTCTAAAGAACAGAAGTTTATTTAGATCACTATTCTAAAGGCTGGCGAATCTAAGCATGGGGCCAGCTTCTGCTTGGCATCTGGAGAGGACCTTCATCACTGCATTCTGTCTAGGGGACATGACAAGACAGAGCAATCATGTCAAAAAGAATTTGCCTTTACAACAAAATCACTTCCTCAGTAATCCAGTAATCCAAGAACCCATGAGTTAGGGCAGAGCCCACCTGACCCAGTCACCCTGAGGCCCCACTTCCAAATGCCATCAGTGTGACTTTAGGGGATAATGCTTGCATCACCTGAATAAATTTTAGGACACACCCAAGCCAGAGCAGACACATTGCTCTTAGTAATTTTTAACGTCTGTGGCATACCTTGCCCCTTTGCTTACATGCTATGGTATGGGCTTCCATCAGCAAGTACCACCTTTCTGCCGTCAGCCTTTTCTGGGACCTTGCACCTCCCCCCCCCGCCACATACTCTTCAGCAAGAGTGCCCACCTGGTCCAGCCTAAGGTTTTCACCCCTTTTCCAGCAGTGCTTTATGTCTTTGACTTAGATCTAGTAGTTTGCTGTGCGATCTCATCTACTCAGTGCATCCGTGTAAAGTTGGTATGTGAAGTTTACAGGTGAAGGAAGGGAGGCTCCGAGGTTCAGGTTCACGTGGCTAGCTCCTTCTGCCTGGTTCCAACTACAGTGCCCCTTTCAACCAGACAATGCTATTTCTCTCTTTCAGTTTTGATAGTTTGCAAAAAAAAAAAAATGTAGATAAACAAACTTAGTAGAATGTTTTTTTAGAATAAGAACAGAAAGACAAGAATACTTGGATTTGGGTCTGTCTTCCCGAGGCTTCCCTTCAGGGCATAGGGTTTGGCAATGCTGAATTCAAGCATACTAGTTTATAACCTAGGATTTTTTCATGTTGACTCTGAGGCTAAAATTCTCCACTGCAAGCACACTGTTATCCCAGCTTGTTTTCTGTTGTTAACACAACTTCAAACTTTATTTCAACTTAGACTCCATTGTTATTTTCCAAACAGACACCCTTTATGTTTGTAGATTATAACTAAACTTCAAACTTGCATAAGAAATTAAAAAGGAATAAAAGGAAGCACACTCTCTCCATTAGCATTTTCCCATGTTGATTTGCCCCTACACCACATAGTTCCAGACATTTCCAGTGTTGACCTGGGAGCAGTTTTCTGCATCGCATTTTTAATTTGTCTGATGGGTAGATTTAATCTGTAGTCATGATGTTTTTCTGAAAGAAGCGAACCTGTGGTTATTAAGATTTTAATATACATTTAAGCCAGAGAAGGGGATGAAAATGAGATGGAAGGTTTATACACTTAGAGGCCAGAGTCCCAAGGTGGCATCCTTGCTTAGGGTTTAAGCATGTGCCTTTAGTTTAGAAGTCAGTTTTAGCTTAGGACGCTGTCCCTCAGGGGTCGGCTCTAGCGCTGACCTGTCGCTGCCCCTCAGGGGTCGGCTCTAGAGCTGACCTGTCGCTGCCCCTCAGGGGTCGGCTCTAGAGCTGACCTGTCGCTGTCCCTCGGGGGTCGGCTCTAGAGCTGACCTGTCGCTGTCCCTCGGGGGTTGGCTCTAGAGCTGACCTGTCGCTGTCCCTCGGGGGGGTCGGCTCTAGCGCTGACCTGTTGAGCAGGCACACTGTTGTGCTGTCACTGTCACACTGTGTATTTCTTAAAGACTGATTTTAAATTGTGTGTGCGTTTGAGTTTCTCTGTGCGTGTGTTTGGTATTTATATATCATTGTAGATTCCTGGAGAGACTAGAGGTGTGAGATCTCTGAGGAATTCTCATAGGTGGCTATAGGTGGTTGTGAGCTGATCATGGGTGCTGGGAATCAAGCTGGAGTTCTCTCCTAGAGCTGTGTGTACTCTCACTCCGAGTCATCTCTCCAAACTATACTATGCTCCAGTGTAGGGTGTGCATAGTCTTCCGCACCAAGCAGTTCTTCACCTCTGAATGCCAGCTCCATGTACTGTTTAGTTCACGTCTTACTCTGCCGGGGAGTGAGTGTGGTTTCCCACAGGTTAAGAGCTCAGTTCCACAAGGCTGCCCTACTTTATATGCCAGTTCTGTCCCTCTAACTTACACGCTAAGAAATCTAAGAATTCCCATAGCCCCCTCATCAGGTCTGCGGATTTGCTAGAATGGCTCACAGAGTCAGGGATACATGGTTAACATTTAGCAATTTGTTTAAAGGATATAACTCAGGAGTAAACAATGTAGAGAGGCATGGGGCCAGGTATCTGGAGCCAGGGGCTGGGGCTGAAAGTTACCTTCCTCTAATCGCCGGCATTTCTGATTACCGGCCCCACCCTGACTCATCTCGTTAGCGTAGACTCAGATATGATCGAGTAGCTCATTATGAATAACAAAAGACACTCTTGTTTGACTTATGACAGTTCACTCAGGAAATTCTCAGGGTGTTAAGAGCTCTCTGACACACCCACACACTGATCATTTTCTCCCCAGTGCCGAGCGTTGGGGTAACCCTAGTGCTGCTATCTCTTATCTTGCCCTGTAGAGCTGAGCTGAGCAGTGTTTGTGTGGTCAGTGCAGTTTTCACGCATTGTATAGAAGTTTGGAAAGCATTAAGAATTAATAAATAATTTGGCATTTTACTTACTAAGCACTCATCATTTGTAGGGAACTGTTGTCTCAGGTAAATTTAAACAACTCTCCTTTGAATGCTTATCATTGTAAATTCTATTACAGCCAGCGTTGGCATCATTCCCTGTCTTGTTATTTTTTTCTCTTCTGTCAAAGGGCTGGAGAGATGGCTCAGTGTTTAAGAGCACTGCCTGCTCTTCCAGAGGACCCGGGTTTAATTCCCAACATCCACATGGCAGCTAATAACTGTCTGTTATTCCAATTCTAGGCAAAACACCAATGCACATTTTAAAAAAAAAAAAGCTAACGTTCTCTTCTGTCAGGTTTGGTAAGTGAAGGCAGAGTGCAAACTGGCCATTTACCGTGTATTTTATATAAGCCATATACGAGACTACATACTTCTATTAGTTCACCTTGTTATTTCTAATGAAACATACAGAGCTTGTGCTTTTCAAAGGAAGAGGGGTTGTTGTAGCTCGCAATTTGGAGGATGGAAGTCCAAGATCGGCAGCCTCATTGATCTGACTCTGGTGAGGGTCCGCTTGGCTGGGTCACATCTTAGTGGATGGCAGCATGTTGGAAGCATGGGTGAAAGGAAGAGAACACACGTTAGCCCGGAAGCCAGACAGCGTCTCCCTCCTTGTGCAGGCTAAGCACACGCTCTGCCGCTGAGCTACACCCCTAGCCCTCTCGTTTTTATACCAACCCCTCCTTGAGGACTGAGGGAGAGAGGGTACTTCAAGAGCTGCCTGACTTCTGAGGGCAGTGTCCCAGTAACCTACTCAGCTTCACTCGCTGTTCAAAGGTTGGACCACTTCCCCTAGCGCCGCCTCCCATGCGGCCAGTTTGCTGCCATCATGCGCCAAACTGGAGGGAGAATGGCATCAAAAGGTATGTTGCCATACCGTTTGATATGGATAGCATATAATAGCAATAATGGCACTTATAGAAGCTCTTCTGGAGACCAAGCTCTCAACACAGGAATCTTTGGGAGATGAACCACATCCAAACCAAAGCAAACCCCAACCTATTACTTGAAAAAAAAATATTTTCCTGAATTCTCATTAACAGTCAAAAGGAAAGATGACATATATCACAGGATTATGAAGTGTGTTCTGCATAGTCAGTATGTCTTTTTGTTGTATGGATCTAATTTTAGTGATTTTTTTATAAAAAAATAGCAAGCGCTTTTGGTTTTACATCAAAACTTGTGTTTGGCGGCGCTTTTAGACAGCCTCACAGTTGTGAAGGGCAAAAGGTACTTTTATAGGAAAGGGTGACGTGCGTAAGTATTTCTATAAAACACGCTCCTCCCCCATGGGTTTCTAACAGGGGCTGTTTTGCTTCCCAAGGTAGTGAAAGTCGGAGCTCATAGAGCAGCCGCAAATGAAACAAAACAAGACCTTTACTCTCTCTGATATGTAAGGCAGCAGATACGCTATAGGTCATAAGTGGATATGAATCTCTGGCATTGTATTGTCATGAGAGGATGGGGAGGGAACAAAACCGGGGCGGGGCTAAAAGGGAGTCAGACTGTGAAGCACACAGAGCATGCGAATCCTCACCTCTCAACACTTCCAGCATCAGCTGGAGCTAGAGTTAGTTGTCCTCTGGGAATGTCATTTGAGTGTAAAATGTTACATTGGCTCACATGCTAAATAGTAATTCTTTTTATTCCTTCCTCTCTGGAGAATTTATTGTGGTAAGTCGTGAGAACAGTGCTTTAGAAGTCCATGGAAAAGGTTAGGAGTTGGTAATAGCTTTAGGCCCTGACAGTTAAATAGGCAAAAGACACTTGACAACTGCAGCGACTTTGGCTGACTACTGTGTAAGAAGTGGGAATGCAGGACGTGGGTGTGGGTCAGGCCTAAACGCTTCGGTTCAATTTGCTTTTGTTGACAACTCACGTAGTTGGGATTTTAAAGAGTGAACATGGTAAGTCAAAATTAAGTCCTCCTATGTCACATGAATTTGAGTTATTTGTCCTGACTTAGGGGCTTTTGTATTTTGTAGTCCAAGAGGAAAGCAAAGGCAGTTGGCCAAATGGAAAGTAAACCTTCCCCTTTCTTCATCAGTGACCCTGGAATGTCATTGGGGCACCGGGAACTCCTCTGTGAACCGGAGGAAGGCCTGAGCCTGAGGTGTCTCACCGACAGCTTTCCTAACCTGGTGACTGTGATTACTGTACTTACCTCAGTTAATTCTCCTTCTTTTTCTTTTCAGCGAATGCAGATATTTTGAAAGCCATGGTAGCTGACAACAGCGTGGGTGATGTTGAAAGGTGAGTCTCTCTTCCTACAGATGGAGACCATTTTCCCTTGTTCAGATTGATGTCGTTCTGCTCAAATAGAGCTGGCCTCTAACCTTGGGTGCTGTTGACACTGGAGGTCAAACAAGTATTGGCTGAGACTGATGGCTGTTACAAGGTGGGGTGTTAGTCTCTGCTGACTCGGGGACTGAGCACTGCTTACCCTTCGAAGTGTGACAACCTAAAATGTCTCCACACACTGTCAGCAATGGGAGACCATTGCCCTGTGACTGGAGTTCACAGGAGTAGGGTCGAGAACCACTAGGTGTTGAGGGCGAGAGCCGGGGATTAGAAGATAAAGGAGACAGGAAACTGGGACCAGGAGTTCTCGTGCGAGCTGATGGCTTATGGCAAGTAAGTGTATTAAGAAGCATAACATCTTCTGTGCAGTTTTCATGGGGACGATGGGGGACAGTCAGTGGAAAGCTGTCGTGCACTGCGGTGAAGGCAGCAGAAAGCCAATAAAGCAGTGTGGCCCAGGGGACACAGGCCATCTCAGGTGTCCCACAGGCCAAGCACACAGCGGCCATGGGACTGGTAACCACAGCCCCAGGGTGGGAAGAGGTGAGTTCTCAGGATGAAGCTGGAGCTCCTCCCTGCCCCCAGACTTTTGCTCGCTCTACAGGCACAGTCCTGTTTTTAGACGCCATGCATCAGGGCCTCAGAGAAAGGTAACCTGGTTGGTTTAGAATACACCTTTAATCCCAGCACTTTGGAGACAGAGACAGGTGGCTCTCTGTGAGTTTGAGGCCAACCTGGTCTACAGAGCGAGTTCCAGGACAGGTTTCAAAGCTACAGAGAAACCCTGTCTCAAAAAACAAAAAAAGAATACCTACTTGGGCTGGAGAGATGGCTCAGAGGTTAAGAGCTGCTCTCAGAGGTCCTGAGTTCAATTCCAAGCAACCACATGGTGGCTCACAACCATCAGTAATGAGATCTGGTGCCCTGTTTTGGCCTGCAAGTGTACATGCAAGGAGAACACTGTATAAATAATAAATAAATAAATTAAAAAAAAGAATACCTACTAACTACCGTCTGTTTTTATATTACTGGTGAGAGGTTAGGGTTGTTGACTACCAGATTCCATTGTAATTATCTATAGATAACTATATGTCTAGACAATTCTCCATTTCTCTTATCAGGAGCATTGATTGGGTGCAGGATACAGTGTGGGATAGAGCAGGGCAGTCACAGATCTTTGTCCTAAAGGAATTCAGCCGGTGGGGCATAGAGATGGGTGCGAAAGACCTTATGAGGTAGAGGCTGGAGTTTGGGGGTTCTGGGGACCAGAAGGTCAATAAGAAGGAAGTGCCATCTGTGTTGGATGTTCCAAGCAGGTGCTGATGTAGACTGGTACTGTAGACAGTCTGCCTGGAAATGGTTGTTTGGGTGGCTAGAGAAAATGCAGGAAGTGGCAGGATGTTGATTAGGATGGAGTGGCATGAAAAAGAGGGTCTGCTTTTTGCATGGCCCCTGCAAAGTGCACCTAATTCCTCTTTAATGCGGATGTGTTTGTCAGATAGGCTGTTTTGGGTGTGCACATTTGTTGTATAGAACATTGGGCTGCATGCTCAGGAAGTTCTGGAGTTGTAGTTTAGGACTTAAAGACTCATATTTCTATGGCTGGAGAGATGACTCAATGGTTAAGAGCACTGACTGCTCTTCCAGAGGACCTGGGTTCAATTCCCAGCACCCACATGGCAGCTTACAATTGTCTATAACCTCAGTTCCAGGGTACCCAACACCCATGGAAAAACATCAGTGCATATTAAAAAACAGACTCATATTTCCTGTCTTTGACCAGATAGTTGGTATCCAGTCCATATTAGCTCCTAGGAGCCTGGAATCAATTGACTTCGGGCCTATTTTTGGACTTTGTATTCACTGATACTTGGTAACTACTTGTTGAATGAATGCAGTTAATGAGCTCAGTTTTCTAATCTGTGGTGTCACGCCACCATTGTTCTTCCAGGGAAGTCCTACTTTGTGTTTGTAGTTGAACAACTTGAGGGGCATTGCTAAAGAGCACCTGGGGACTTCTCCTTGTCTGGACTGTTTTGACTCCCCTCAGCTGGAGCAGGATCTGGAGTGTGGTGGTCCACTGGCTGCCTGCAGCCCAGAGGCTGGTTTCTGCCAGCTGCCTGTGGGGCTCTTGCTGCACACTGCAGGTATTAGGTATTGGTCTCAGGTGTGGCAGAGGGCTGACTCCTGGTTGTTTTGTCCCTGCCTGGTTTGGATCCCTCATTTTCTGGCAGAGGATCAGTATGTGTCTTCTGAATGTCACTGACATCTTGCATCTATAGTTCTCCTTTGTCTATCTTAGCTAGTCTGACCAGATGCCTTCCAGGTTACTCAGGTGGTCACCATTGTCTGTGGCCGTGGACATGAGAGTGGGGGCTCTGCAGTTTGACTTTGTAGGTTTGGATCTCAAAATCACTTAGGTGCTATTATAGTAGGTAAGGTATTGGACTGCTTTGAGCCCCAATGTCCTCATCTTTATGATGAGAAAATTAATGCATAAACCGTAAAGATCTATGCAAATTTATGAAATTAACACATAAGATAGTCTTAGAAGACGATTGGCTATTCTTATTGTCAGTCACATCTGCATCTGTTTTGAGTATCACTTTCTATGTCTTGACCTAAAAGTTTTTCCTTTGATGTAATAGACAGATTGGATGTTGTATTCTGACAGTCTTAAGCCTCCTGATAATTGTGCCTCCCTCCTTGGCACATTTGTGGCATCTTGCTTGGCATCCCAGGAAGATGATGGCCTGTGTGTGAAAAATCAGTGTGATTGCATGGGAAGAAGGATGGGTCTTTTGGAAAAGACTCTAATATTGTGAAGTCAGATTGTGTGTCATCCTTGGAAACAGAGGCATATTCCCCAGCCCATCCACTATCATCCAAAATGAGCAGTTGGTTGCATGAGAGTTGAATGCTGCTGCCCAGGGCAAGTTCACAAAGTTGTTTGCTTACGCCTTCCTAAATCTCAGGGAGCAACTGCCTTCACTGGGATTTCTTCTAAGTAGCCATTTTTACCTTTTTCCTTCTCTTTTTTCTCCCCACCTTTAGCCCTGTGACCCCTAGCACTCCAGGGAGCCCACCCATGAGTCCTGGACCTTTGTCACCAGGAGGTACCCCAGGGAAGCATGTCTGTGGCCACCATCTGCACACAGTGGGAGGTGTTGTTGAACGGGACGTGTGCCAGCGCTGTAGGCACAAGCGATGGCACTTTATAAGACCCACCACCAAATCCAAAGAGGGCCGGCCACGGCGACAAGGGGAGGTCACTGTCCTTTCTGTCGGCAGGTAAGGTAGTCTGATGCTGCTTCTGTGGAACCTGGTTGCTATGGTTACAGGTTTATACTTAGCTTTTCATTTGAGGCTAAGTTCTCATGAACCTGGCTTCTTAGAGGTGCCCTAGTCTGAATCATGAATGTTTCTGACAGACCGGACAGTTATTGATAGCTCATATAGAACATGTGTTAATTAAAGTGAGTAATTAATTACTCTCTGTAATAGCCAGAGTCCAGATTCGCAACTGTGTCCAGAACAAGTGTCTCTGTTTCTCTTGTGAGAATCTAAAGCAGGTGATGAGGTCAGTGTGTGGCTTTCTACACAGCTGTGCAGAGCCCCAGCCCCTTCCACTCCTGACTCTGCAGGTTCGTAAACAGAGTTGCAGCAGACTCTATGAAGGGGTTCTGAGGGAAACCAGCCTGAGGGCGGTAGGTGCCGTTTGACTCAACATGCCCCTGCCTCCAGTTGGTCACTTGTCTTCACCAAAGTGCCAGGAAACCAGGAAATGCCACGTATCAAGACTAGAAAAAGACAGATTTGGTCCAGAACTTTCCAGTTTCTACCACTAAAGATCCACACCAGTAGCAGTAGCTGCTTTCTTTGAGGTCACCCCTGCTGTGTCTTGGGGGCCTCTGTTTTAGAGCATTATTTCCTTGTGATCCACATGTACTGTGAAGATCCTGCTATTTGATGGACAGCTTAGTGAGACTTGACATGAGCAGACCTATAGGGGACACTTGTGCCCTTTAAGAGCTTATACAGGAAGTTTCTTGCCTGGGAATGTGTCGCATGAGAAAGGTCACCTGTGCAGGAGTCAAACAAGGTAAGTGCCGAGTTTAAATTAGGACAAATCTCTAGGAAGACATGCCTGGACTCATTGCATCTACCCTGATCCAGTTTATAGACTGTTATGTCACAGCATGCCTCAGTTTCCCCCTGCACAAAGTGAGATGGCAATCACCATCACCTCTCAGGGCTTCTGTCAAAGCTAAAAATGGTGACTCAGGTAAAGATTTTAAAATGGTTTGTGGCACATAAGCATCCAAGGAACATTGGCAGTTTTAGAAATTATTATTGTCATTTTGATTTGGTTGAGTGTTGTCCTGTGTTAACAGTAACCACAAGGCTGAGAACTGTTTGCCACTCACAGCAGAGCAGTCCAGGAGCTGACCAGACTTCATAAAAGTTCATGTTAAGAGACAGAGCCATGGCAATTTATGAATGCAGTGAACAAGAACCTGAAGCTTTTTGGACAAAGCACCTTCCGTCTTCTCTTTGAAAATGTGCTGGAAATTCTCAGCTCAGCCACTAAGCATTTTCCAGGGCTCAGAATCCATCCCCCTCTTAGCTGTTGGTTATGCTGGGTATTTAATCATTACAGGCTGGTTTTCAGAGTGTTTGCTTAAGACTCTCAGTTGGACAGGGCAGAGTCTCTACTTCCCAGACTCCTCCTCTTGGTGGCTGGTGATCTCATTTTACACAAAGAAGGAAATTTTTATTTTAGATAATTTTAAAGGCAATTAGGACCATAACTATATAAATGTTGTTGTTGGAAACTGGGGATTTGACAATACCATTCTAGAAAAGCACATAGAGTAGATTGCCCCCACTTTTCTCCATGAAATTCTCTTCTTTAACTTCTTTGTCTTCTTCAGTCTTGAGTGAAAATTAACCCAAATTTGGCTTTGAAAAGCAGAAACTACTTAGTGAAGTCACCACTGGGCTCCTCTGCCTGGCAGGTGTGTATTTGCTGGGAGTGGTTATGCAGTAAGCATCTTGGTTATGTCCATCTGTGCTGTAAGCCACTTTTCCTGTTCCCCAGGGTTTTGTGGTTAATACCCATGTCGCTTTTGGAAACCACAGCTCTCAGGCTAAATGTTTTCTAATGTGCTTTCCATGCTCTGTGAACTATCAGAGGTGGTTGCACAGGGGCTGGGGTGGTGGTGGTGGTGGTGGATGTGCCCCTCTTGGCCGGCAGGTGTTTTGTTGCTCTTCTCCCTTTAGGCTGTTTATTTGGTGTTCTCCACACAAGTGATTATTTTTTTTTAATTATAGTCCCTGCTAAAGCAAAGCCCATTGCATCTCCTCTTTCCCTCCTTAGGTTTAGAGTTACAAAAGTGGAACACAAGGCAAACCAGAAGGAACGGAGAAGTTTGATGTCTGTCAGTGGGACTGAGAGTGTCAACGGGGATGTGCCTGTGACACCTGTGAAGAGGGATCGAAGCGGCACAGAGTAGCAGGTGAGCTGTGGGTTTGGGGACATTGGGGCTGGAGTATGGGAGAGAAGGGAGGAGGTGTAGCGAGCCCAGAATTCTGGGGTCTGTGGCTACAGAGGAATGACATTTGGGAGGGGAATTGTTGCAAGGAGAGAGTCTGCTTGGTCGTTCCCGGCTGTTCAGCCCCGTAGTAATCACACAGAAACTGTATTAATTAAATCACTGCTTGGCCCATTAGCTCTAGCTTCTTATTGGCTAATTCTTACATATTAAAATTAACCCATTTCTATTAATCTGTGCATCACCACGAGGTCGTGGCCTACCAGCAAAGTTTCAGCACGTCTGTCTCTGGTGGCTCCATGGCTTCTCTCTCTCTGCCTTCCTTCTCCCAACACTCAGTCCAGTTTTCCCTGCCTACCTAAGTCCTGCCCTATTAACAGGCCAAGGCAGTTTATTTATTCATTAACCAATAAAAGCAACACATAGGCAAAAGGACCTCCCACACCATTTCCCCTTTTCTGTTTAAAAAAAGAGAAAGGCTTTAACTTTAATATAGTAAAATTACATATAACAAAACAGTGATCAAACAAGAATTACAGTTACAATATTCATATCTACTTTATCTTTTATCATAACTAAGGAAAACTATATTATTACTATCTATTCTTCAACTTTATCAAAGACTCCAGAAGGATATAATATTACCTAAGTAAACAGTAAGTGCATTGTAAACAACTCAAACCGAGACATCTCGCTGCCTGGACAGTCACCCAAAGTTTTTCTGTACCATTAGGGCATCCATCTTCAGCCTACAGGCCCATAGTATCCAGCAGACTTTTCCATGAAGCAGGAAATTTCAAAGACAGGTCTGCCTGTATTGGCAGTTTGCCAGTCACTTTCTTCTGTATCCTACAGAATGTCTCGCAGACTCTTTAATGGAGCAGGAACCCCAAAGGATCATCTCACCTTTAGGCAAGCTCAGCAGTCATTTCTCTGTGGGTCCTGCAAGTCCAGTTAAGCAGTCCAGGCTGGAGCAGTTTCTTGCCCAAATGGCTAACCAACTCCATAAGGAGCCTCTTCAATGCCCGTCTTCCTCTTGAAGTAGCTTGTGCTGCCAGGAGCAGATGTGTCTCATTGTCATGAAAAGTTCTAAGTTATTAAAACATTTTAAATGCCATATTCTGAAGGTCTCTGAAAGACTTAAAGAACACCTATCTAACTGAAATATATCTCTATACATCTAGAAAATCTAACTAACATGACTACAAGCTTGGCTATTATAGATGAGTATCTACTAACTTATATTTCTTAATTATGCATTACATATTTAAGTGACCTACACAAACACAATATCTTAATCAAGACCAGAAATAATATACATATGAAAAAATTGACCTTAAATTTGTATCAATAAACCAAGATTCATACCAATGCAAATTACTCATCTCTATAGCATATCCCCCATTAAATGTAAACAAACAATTATAAACAATATTTGGGAATATGGGTGTAGTTCTGTCCATACTGCTTCCTGCTGTTTGGGGGCGCTGTTAATCAGGTCTTTCATGGTGTATCCTGTGTGCTAGGTTCATCTCAGTCAGTAGTTGGGCAATTCAAGGCGAACTTTCAGGAGGTCTTGTTCCATCAAACCACACCAGTCTGGAAGCAACCCACAGGTTCTCATCTTCTGTGGAAACAAGAGAAGAACCTCTTTTCCAAAGTAACATTATTTTAGACCCAAATTTGGAAGTCAGGATACCTTTATAATATACATACTGGTTTAGCTTAGCAGCCCATACAATGAAATGTCTCTCTGTACTTAGCTCATTCACAGTCAAAAAATTCAAAGAAAACACAATAATATACACAATACAGACTCTGTGAATTTTCCATTTTTACGTGGCTTATTTTTCTTTATTCCTTTTAATCTATGGCTATCTGTACTTTGTCTCTTTAAAGACTTTACCCTTTTTTTTTTAAAAGCATTAACTTTATTTTATGACTCTCTATACTGTTTTTCTTCTCTCTTTCAAGCCTACGTATATTTATCTAACACTATGACTCATCTGGATTTGTGTTTATTGCATATCTGTAATTCTTTACTGTCCAGGAGCGCTTTTTAAAATGCTAAGCTCTTCTTAAAACTTAAGCTTCCATTACTATGGTAAATATGGTACTTCCTGCTTGCCCTGCCCAGTCCAGCATGGCAGAGCCGCTTGTGCCTCTGAGCCCACGCACACCGCCCCACACTCAGGTTCCACTGTTAGGCAACCTGCAGCAGTCTGCTCACAAACCCCACTCAAATGCTCTGTAGCCAGATCTCCTGCCTGGAAGAGTCAGAGTTCATGCTGTCAGGGCCCAGAAAGCTGGCATTTTAAAATGGTGCAGTTTTTTTTTTGTTGTACAGCAAAAAAACCTCTCTTATAGGAAGTCTAGAATTAAGCTCTTTCAGGTTTTGAAGTGGGTTTTAGTTTTCTGCGTTGGCACCAATTTGTTGGGGGAGAGGTCACTTGTTCTTCCCGACTGCCATATATATACTCTCTGTAATAGCCGGAGCCCAGATTCGCAACTGTGTCCAGAACAAGTGTCTCTGTTTCTCTTGTGAGAATCTAAAGCAGGTGATGAGGTCAGTGTGTGGCTTTCTACACAGCTGTGCAGAGCCCCAGCCCCTTCCACTCCTGACTCTGCAGGTTCGTAAACAGAATTATATATATATATAATAAGAGGTCTTCCCTGAAACTGGTATGACTGTGGGTACCAAGTCCTCACAATTGCTTGTCTGTGGAGGGCCCCTTGGAAAGAGGCACGGAGTGGTAGAGCCAGGAATCACACAGCATGCTGCAAGGTGCATCACCTCAAGGCAAGAAGTCCATAACGCCACTGTAACATCTTTGCATTCAATCCAGAATTTTAGAAAGTATAACACATAAGCTTTTAAAGGGTTGGGAGCTCATTAAACTTTTTGTATAAAAGGAAGAAAAAAGAAACAAAACCCAGGTTGGAATGGTAGTATAGGACCGTCGCAGCATTTGGGAGGCGGAGGCAGGAGGATGGTGACTTTGATGCTGGCCAGTGAGACCCTATGTCAGAAAAAACAAGCAAAAGATACAGGGCAAAGGATGTGCATTTTTACCATGTTTAAGTAAACTGTTTGAAAAAGACTGAGCAAGCATGCCAATATTTTGAATTGGAAAACAGGTCTCCCTCAATTATTGTAACAAAGAGAATACCCCCAGTCGGAATAATACCCTATAGTACTCGGTAATAATGTTACTCTGAGGTATCATGTCCCCCAACCTGGGAGCAATACTCGTTGCACCAGCTATCCTGAAGCACTCAGAACTCAGGGTGACCACTTCTCTTCTTTGTTTAGAAGTTTAAAGAACTCTAAAATCAGCCATTTCCTTGTAATGACTTCCTGTTGGCTTAGCTTTTATCCAACTCCTCCCTTTCTGGCTTGAGGAGCATTTGTTGTCTTTATTATTATTATATGTAAAAGGGCAAGGCCTGAACTTCAGGATGGAAGGGTTGGTGATGTAAAGGAAGTGAGGGCAGATGAGGTCAGACACGTCCTTGACAGTACAGTGAGCTGGTAGAGCTGAACTGGAGTCCAGGATCTTGCTGCCAGATTCAAATCTCTCTTTGCTACTCTAACATAGGCTTGGGCCAGGCATGGCAGCCTTCTGTGTCTCACTGGCACATGGTGAAGTCACTGCCTGATTGGGGTGACCCTGAGAGTTCTCTGAAGTAGCAGTGAAGCCCAGGGCCTGGCATGCTGGACATTCTAGACAGTGCTTCTGGTGTCCTAGTTAATTTGCATTTGTTGGGTAAATGGAGGGATGGAGGGCATTTTGGTCGATGCTTCTCTAATAATCTGCAGATTCAAAGGCTAAAGACATTCTGGAAGCCATCTGGAGGGGCTGTGCTCCCTAACTCTCTAGCACAGAGGTACTGGCTCCTCTTTCGTTCATGTAGGCTTGTGTTGGGAGAGATCTGGCCCCTTCTTATTTGAGAAGCTAAACAGGGATTTTTTTGATTATCGTTTTTGGTTTTTGTTTGTTTGTTTTGTTGTTTGTTTTTGAGGTACAGTCTCTTAACTATATTCATGCTGGCCTGGAATTTACCATATAGCCTGGGCTGGCCTTGAACTCACAACAGTCCCTTCTGAGCCTCCTACTGTGTGTGAGCTACCTTACCTGGCTTAGGGATTTTCTTTGAAGAGGAAACTCAAGGCAAAAAGTTTGACTTCTCAGCTGAGAGGAAACTAGGGAAAGAGGGTGATGAAATGGCTAGCGACAGGAGATGGAGTTAACTTGGTATTCTAGTTTTCTGGACATGTCATCATTATAAACATTTCCTAACGGGGTTCACACCATCACCCAGATGAGGAACTGGTACACAGGTGCATAGATTAAGTATCAATGGTCATGTCACCAGAGAGAAGATCCAAGCTTCATAGCCAGGTCTCTGACTGTAAGATAGAACAGTGGGCCGGACTAGTCAGCCTTGGGTGCTCCTGGGGAGGAAGCCTAGGCCCTAGGCCCTGGCTGGGGGAATGTTACTATGGATCATTCTAGAACTTTGTCTATTAGAGTAGCTTGTAGTCAGGTAGGCTACTGTCTTAGTTTGGGTTTCTATTGCTGTGAAGAGACACCATGACTGTGGCAACTCTTAGAAAGAATACATTTAACTGAGGTGGTTCATTATCATCACGGTAGGACTCATGGCAACATGCAGACAGGTGTGGTGCTGGAGCTGAGAGTGCAGGCAACAGGAAGTCAACTGACAGTCACACTGAGGGAAGCTTGAGCAAAAGAGACTGCAAAACCCGCCCCACAACAACACACTTCCTCCAGCAAGGCCACACCTCCTAATAGTGCCACTCCCTTTGGGGGTCATTTTCTTTCAAACAACCACAGCTACTTATGTGTAAGTTAATTCAGAGTAAACATTTAGATTTTGTATTAGTCACATTTCAAATGATCAGTAGCCATCAAGGCTGGAGTCTGCCCTGTTGGGCTTTGCAGACGTAGATGGCTTTGCCATCATCCGGAAAGCACTACTGAGCAGAGGTGGTGGTACCTGTGATGTTAGACTGGACTGCTGAGTGAGCTATAATCAGAGAAGCTGATTACAGTTCGCTGTCTGGGAAGGGACATGCCTGCCATTGAAGGCTAAGGTGATGAAAGCCCAGTGAGAATGTGGGGTCACACTGACAGCGTATATGTGACTCTCCTCACCCCCTCACCCCCAGCAGCAGTTGATGGCCTTAGAAGCACAGCCCAGTGCAGGCAGGAACTAATTGCAAGGCTGTCCTCTTGCCATGCTCCACCCAGGTTACAGCCACACCACGATTTAGAAAGGTTAAAGGAATTAAGATTGCTGTCTGTATCAGACTTCAGGAAACGATCTAATACCCGAAGTCCTGACCACAGTTTGATATTCTCTACAATGCACACAGACATCTACCAGGATTACATAATTGGGTTCTACCAGAAGGCACTGCTCCATCATGAGTCCATTTGGAAATAAATAGTTCTTAACTGCTCATACCTCCTTTTTATATGAAATAAAGATATTAATGCATTGATTCAAGGCAAGTGCCAAGAGTGCCTGGGATGGAGTTGGCTCTCAGTGGAGGGTAGCTTCCACTGTCCAAATGTGGAGTACTGACTGTCTAAGTCAGTGAAATTCACCTCTTGGTCTTAAGAAGGGAACATATTCTCTGAGACTCCAATTCACTGTAATTAAATTTGAAATTAAAAGAAAACGTTTTTATTATAGAAATTAAAAAATTCAAAAGCAGAGAGAATAATAATTGAGTATTTACACTCTGCAGAATCAATTGAGTAACTTGCTTTATAGGTAAAGTTCTTCAGGACATGGTTAGAACAACTCATTTGGAATTGGTGGGGTTCAGGGTTGACTCAGGTAGCCAGACTTGTCATAGATGTTAACCTGGTCCAAGAAAAACAGGTAGGTTGTGTCCATGCTCATTTATGCAGAATATGGACTAAGAAAAAGAAGTAAGCAATAGTCATTAGTATTTAAAATATTAGATATTTGTTAACATTTTCTTATGTTACTGTGGAAGGTATGCTTGAGACAGTTAATTGGTCTTGACTTTTCAACCAAGAAAACCTGAAAGTTTTCATCTGGACTAAAATCTCTGGTTCTGGACTGAATAAGATTTGCTGTAAAATACAGCAACAGTTGGGTGTGATGATGCATGGACACCTTTATTCCCAGCACTCAGAGGCAGAGAACTAGAACACTGCACAGAACCAGAACACTGCACAGAACCAGAACACTACATACATAGTATGTTCTAGTCCTGCAGTGAGACCCTCTCTTGGGGAAGAAAGCATAGCTTGTAAAGTAGTAAAAGGCTGACCTAGTTTTATATAGTTGAATTACGTCTTTGAAGTTGTATTTTTTCCCTCCAAGGTTTTGTTTAAATTGGATTTTCCTGGCTGTTTTAGTACAGTACCTTAATTTACCTTACCTACATACACTTACAGGATTCTTCCTCCCTGCTCACCCCCGCCACCCCCCGACTTCATTCTTGTTTTTAACAGAATCTGTGCTTGGTTAAGTCAGTTCCCATAGCCACAGATTCTGCATTGTTGGATTCGTCCAGTATCCAATGCTAAGTCTGTCTCAAAGTCCTGTCTGTACTGCACATGTGCGCCTGTCTTCCCGTGCTGTGATCCCTAAAGAATGCTGTACCATAGCCATTTACATAGCATTTACTTGCATTTGGTAAGTAACCCAGAGATGGTCTAGAATTTAAAGAAGGGCACGTGCAGCTGATATGCAAATACTGTGCTTTCTTATCCAGGGAACTGGACACCCACAGCTCTTGGTGTCCATGGAGGTCCTTGAGCTGACACTTCTAACTACTGAGGGACCATGGCATGTTCTAAATAGAACACATCCGATGGAGTAGGATTTCTCCTTCCTTCTCTCCTTCCCTCTTTTAAAAACAAAGTCTGTTTGTCCTCTCCTGCTTGTCCTCCTCCCTGCCCCTGTGGCTTGAACTCCTTTTTGTAGCTTGTTCTGACTTACATTCTGCCTGGTTTATTTTGGCATTGCTGTCAAAATGGTTTCTTTTCTTTTCTTTTTTTTTTTTCACAGAAAATGTGTTTTGATTTCTCCCTTAGAAGAATAAGCTTTTGTTCTTGAAAGTTAAATAAATCGAATTGCTTTCAGTCTCCAGATGCCACAGCCTTGTCTTCATTGTCACTGGGCTCTGGCTTTTTATAAAAATGATGCTGCAGCTCGCATTCTCTGGTGCATGTCTCTGAGGTGTGTTCTCTCTGATTGCACTTAGTGAAAACACCGACTTGGAAAGTTGCACGTTTCACACATTTTTAATTTTAACTACTTTTCAACTTTCATCCTATTTTAAAATTGGACTGAGGTGGTTTTATTTTGAATTTTTGCTGTTGAGTTGTTGGAATTTATAGATTCTGCATATTATCCACCTGTCATACACGCACACATAGGCATATATATGTGCATGTATTTATGTATCTACATATCTATCTATCTATTGATCTACTTAGATATAGAAAGCATTTTCCTCCTCTCTGTAAGCTGCGTCTTCACTCTGCTGCTCTCTTGGCTGTGTGGAAGCTTCAGTGTTATATAATATAACTTCGTTTGTCTGTTCTTGCTTCCTTGAGTGTGATTCTTGGGGTCCCAACCTAGACCATGTTATGGTGGTTTGTTCCTGTGTTTTCCTCTAGTAGTTTTACAGTAGAATTTTAAAATTAAAGCAAGTGAGTTATGAGACATTTCTATTTTTATTGAAATTTATTTTTATTGTTCTCCAAGATCTTCACATGTCTATGATGTATTTCAACTACTCCCACCCCAGCCTCTGTCCCCCTCTCACCCCTATAGAGACCTCTTTTTTTATTATTATTATTGCAAGTATTCTATTTTTGGTTATTTACTTTGGTGCTTCACAGCTGGATTTTAAGCTGTATAGATTTTTCTTTAAACTGTGTCACTTAACTGCTGATGATTATAAGCAAATTGCTTACCCACCCCTCTTCTTTATTTCTCCTTTTTTTTCCCTTCCTGATGTGCAGGGTCTTGCTCAGCAGCCCTGGCTGACCCGGTGCTTACTATATAGCCCATGCTGTATATTGAATTCCCAGTGACCCCCATCCCCACCTCAGCCTCCCCGGAGCTGGTATTGCAGGTGTGCATCACCATACTCACACAACGCTGTCATCTCATAGCCCAGGCTAACCTCAAATGTGTAGCCCAGGCTAGCCTCAAACTCCTGTGTAGCCAAGGCTGGCCTTCTTAATCTTAGTCTTCTGCTTCTGTGGCCAGGGTGCTGGGATTACAGGCGTCCCTGACCTTCTCAAGCCTCAGTGTTCTCCTCATGAAGGAAGGTGGTTTTTAGTCTCAACTGGCAGGGTTATGTGTAGTTCTTAAACCAGTCCTTGGCATCATCATTATTACTAACTGTTCACCACTGTCAAAATCTGTGCTGGCGTTCCTAGTGGCCTTTGTCATTTATTAGGCTACTTCTTGAGTAAAAGATCTTTTACTTCTTAAGAACAAAACAACTTTGGACTCTCAGGACACCCAGATGTAGACAAGTCCCTCAGGAATTTGAGCCATTTTTGTCTGTGCTGAGGAGGCCTTAGAAATCATCATGCCTTGTAGGGAATCAAAACCAAGAAAGGAGAGGATGGGAGGGCTTTGCTGACCCAGGCTCTTTTGACTGGGTGTGCACTGTGCTTTGGGGAGAGTCTGGTTTCCCAAGCATCCAGCCAATCACAGGTCAGCATTCCTGACCTTTAGCTGACCTCTCTCAGTGAGGGAGGCCAGCTTTCCTCCCCTTCTGCTTGGCTGCCAAATGCCTGGTAGAACACTGGGGGGGGGGTGTCTTCAGAGCCTGTTGTCCCGCCTTACATTCTTGGTATTGTTTTTCCTACTTACATATTTACTTATTTTATTCATTCATTCATTCATATTCCACAGAGAAAGATGGTGGGAAATGCCAGCTGCAACCAGCAGCCTGTCCTTCTTGCCCTAGCGTCTAAAGTTTTTGTGGAAAAGACGTTTGTTTATTCATTTGTTTAGTTATTAAATAAAGAAGTTTCAGGTAGAATAAAGACCCTTAGTTTAATTGGCTGGCCTTATGGGGCATTGAACACACATTATGAAAGGAAACTGCTTGGAGAAGGCCACCTGGTTTGATTTCCAGGATAAGGCTGTCTCTTGTGTGGTGCCTGGCATGCTGTGTGTGGGAGGTGCGGCCATGGTCGTGCATGAGGAGTTGGGAGGCAGCAACTGTCCAGGCCCCCTGTGTGGAGAATATGTAGGGACTAGACAGAAGGGCAAAGAGTCCAGTGAAGGCTGAGACAGCAGGGTGATCTGGGGGGTTGTGGGAAATACTACCACCCCCGTTTTGTAGTTTGGGAGCCAGGCTTAGGGCTTACTTTTTCTGTATCTTCGGGTGGGAAGAAATCTCCACTCTGGAGCTCACGTGCTCAGTGGCCGTGGAATGTGAGGGAGTGCTGCTCTCCTTTGAAAGGGAGAAACAGAACTATGCCTGTGACCTCACAGTACTGAGCACTTCAGACTTGGGTTTGAATACGGGGCAATGTCTTAGTTACTTTTTCTATTGCTGTGAAGAAACACAATGATCAAGGCAACTTACAGAAGAAACAATTTATTGGGGGCTTACAGGTCAGAGGGTTTGAATCTATGACCATGGGCAGCAGGCATGGTGCTAAAGTAGCAGCTAAGAGCTCACATCTTGATCCACAAGCATGAAGCGGTGGGGGAAGGAGAGAGAGAGAGAGAGAGAGAGAGAGAGAGAGAGAGAGAGAGAGAGAGAGAGAGAGAGAGAGAGGCATAAGCTTTTGAAACCTCAAAGTTCATCTCCAGTGACACACTGGGGCCACACACCCTAGGTTTCCCCAAACAGTTCTCCCTACTGGGAACCAAGTATTCAAACACGTGAGCCTGTGGGGGCCATTCTCATCCAAATCATCACAGGCAGCCTCCTTTGGTCCCCCATAGAGTCATCTGACATCATTAGCTTTTAAAGCTCTGCCTGAACAAAGTGGGCATTGGTTTGTGTGAGCAGCTGACTCAGTCCTCGCCCCAGGACACCGAGGTCACAGACCTTTAGGCCTCAAAGGATCAGCGATTGCTGACACAGTTCAACTCAGACACTGTTTTATCTTTCAGAAGAGTCTGTTGGGCCCTTCCGTGGTGCCAGGCACTGTGCTAGGCTGGATCATAGGGAGCAGCAAGCAGGGTGGAAGACTACACATGCTGTTCTGCTCATGGAGTTCCGTTCTGGTTTTGTAGTCAATTTCTCTCCCTTTGCGTGTTAGTCCATTGGGTTCGGAGTTGAGAGACTGGACCACTGGGTTCCCACGGTATTATTTAAGGCTGCACGTGGCTCAGTCCCTTAGTTGTCTCTAATGCATATTATAAGCACTTAAGATGCAGTCACTTTTAGTTGTTTCTTCTTCTTTTTATATTATATCCCAACTGCATTTTCTCCACCCTCCTCTCCTCCCAATCCCCCTCCCCATCTCCTTTTCCCCCCAGATCCACTCCTCCTCTGTTTCCCTTCAGAAAACGGCAGGCCTACCAGGGATTTTAACCACACATGACATATCATGCTGCAGTAAGACTAGACACATCCCCTCATGTTAAGGCTGGATGAGGAAACCCAATAGGAGGAAGAGGGTCACCAAAACAGGTGAAAGAGTCAGACTGCCCCTGTTCCCACTGTTAGTAGCTCCACAAGAAGACCAAGTTACACAACTGTAACATATATGCAGAGGGCCTAGGTCAGTCCCATGCAAGCTCCCTGATTGTCAGGTCAGTCTCTGTGAGCCCAGGTTAGTTGATTCTGTGAGTTTCCTTGTGGTGTCCTTGACTCCTCTGGCTCCTCCAATCCTTCCTCCCCGCTTCCTCAGGATTCCCCAAGCTCTGTATAATGTTTGGCTGTGGGTCTCTGCATCTGCTTTCATCAGAGGGTAAATTTTTGTTCTCTCTCCCTTTTCTTTCCTCTTTCTCTCTCCCTTTCTCTCTTTCCCCCTCTGCCTCCTCCTCTTTCCCTCCCTTCCTCTCTTCCTCCTCCCCTACCCCTGTATGTTAGTGATTGGGGACTGAACCCATGGCCTTACCCATGCTAGGCAAATGCTCTCCCCAGTCCTCTTTTTACCTTTCATTGGGTCTCATTAAGCTGCCCAACTTAGTCACTGTGTAGCCCACCCTGGCCCTGAGCATGGGGTTCCCCCTTCCTCAGCCTCTAGCTAGGATTATAGGTCTGAGGCACCAGACTTATAATAAATTGTATGTTTTGTTGTTTGTTTGTTTTTAGAGACAGAGTTTTTCTGTGTATAGCCCTGGCTGTCCTGGAGTTCTCTCTGTAGACCAGGCTGGCCTGCCTCTGCCTCCCCAGTGCTGGGATTAAAGGGGTGTACCACCAACACTGACAGCAATAGTATGTTCTTAAACTAAGATTTGGCAGCTAATTATTGTTAGTCTTTCATATTTCTGCAAGCTAGCCCCTTCTCTTTTTTGTTCAGTGATTATAGGCAAACGTGTACTAGATGAGAGAGTGCTTTGCTCCTTAACCTTGCATAGGTTTCTTGCACAGTATGCATATTTCAGTATACAGTGACATCTTTAGAATTTCAGTTCTGTGCTGGGCTATCTCAGTCTTCAGAATAAAAAGGTATAAAGCTGTCAATTAGAGGAGATATTTGGGACATAGAAAGCTATTTGTAAGGTTATCTGAGGTCATCACTCTGCAGCTAATGATGTGACAGCACAGAGTTGAGAAAGACCCCGTTCCCTGGAGAAGTGAAGCAGGGATCACAGGGGGCGCTTGTGTGAAAGCAGACAGCCTTGTTCCCTTGGTTCTCAGACTCCAGAGCAGTGGTCCTTAACCAACCTAATGTCTTGGCCCTTTAATACAGTTCCTCATGTTGTGGTGACCCCCTACCATAAAATTACTTTGTTGCTACTTCATACCTGTAATTTTGCTACCGTTATGAACTGTAATGTTTTCCGATGGTCTTAGGCGACCCGTGTGAAAGAGTCCTTTGAATGGGTGGTAGTTAAATGTTCTTGGACTAAATTCTGGAAGGAAAGTGCAGTGGGGTGTGGTCTGCTGCGGTGAAGGGGACCGCAGCTCTCCTGCCGTTTAAAATACTTGGGCCATGGGGCATGTGGTGTGTTTCCCTTTTGCTACAGCTTTTTGTGTTCTTTTCTTTTGCAGCACGGGCTTTCTTGAAGAGTTCTAAGAGACTCCAAACTTTCAAGATATGAAGTTGACTAGGGGATATTTTTATATATTTTATATAGTTTCTATCATGAAGTCAATGGGCATGTGGCTCAAACCCAAAAGGGAATATTTTAGCTATGCTGAACTCAGAATTCAGTTTGCTTTGAAAGAAGTTTTGGGATTAAAAGTCTGATGGAAATTTTAGTTCAATTTCCCAGAGGAAAAGAGCTCATTTTTTTTTGTACTGTGGACCGTCCCTAGCCATCCACCGAGGTTCCCAGTTGCCCATTCCTGCTGCTCTGTACAAAAGCGGCTCCTCCCTTGGAATCACAACCTTATGAACAATGGAGCCATTCACAGCCTGGGCTTACGCTGGAGTGCTCACGTCTGTTACCCAAGCAGGATTCCATTTTGATACTGGTTGTAAGATCTTCGTATACACGGGGGCTGTTAGAGAAGACTCCCTGGAAAAGGTCCTCGGAAGCATCTGGTGAGTGCTCAGGAGTTGATCCCCCAGGAGATCATGGAATCAGCGGGAAACCACGGAAGCCACGGGCACTGCAGACTCCTGATTCCTGGACCAAGACTTCAACATTGACTCCTGCTGCCATCAGGACACTCCTGTCTCTCTTCCGTCACTTAGAAAATACAGACTATTACTGTTTTTATTTAACTTAACATAAACAGATCTCATTTAGCCTATTTGAGTAAAAGGGAAAATGGTTTAAAGTCACTCTAAAAAGTTTTGACAACCAGAGGACAAACCAAAACACTCCTTTTTTATACAGACGAGCCCGTGCTGAGACCTCCAGTGTTTTACTCTGGGTCCCACAGTTCATCTTGTAAACTGATGCTCAGTAAAAGCTTCTAAGGAAGACTGCAAGTTCAAGGCCTGCGAGGGCTGTAGAGGGAGTTCAGGATTAGCCTGGGTGACTGAGCCAGACCCTCTCAGAACAAGAGTGAAGAGGGCTGGGGTCTAGCTGAGTGGTAGAACACCTTCCCTACATGCTCAGCGGCTTTAGTGGCTTCCTGCTCTGTGGGTCTCTCTCTTAGCTTTGTTTTATAAAACACCTAAAAGTACTAGTGATTGTGTAGGTGTGGGCGGGGGCGAGGCAGCTCATGCCCGGCTTCCATTGATGGGCAGCCTTCAGTACGTCATTTCAAAGAAAAAGGGCTTGTTTTTGCTGGTGCCACAAAAATAAAAAAGGAAAAAAAAAGATATACCACAGGGTATTTTCTGTAGATAGACTTACTTGATTCTGTTTCTGGAAACTAACTTTTTTCTAACATTTTATGGGAGTGGTAGATGCACTTTGGTGTGATCTCACACTGGCATCTGTGTGTCATGTCTACAAAGCAGAGAAGCCAGTGTGGGTGCTGGATTCACTGTGGTCCAGGAAGTGGAGTGTGTGTTAGTGAGAGTAATGTTTGTGCAGCTACATCAATATTTTTACTTAAACAAACAAAAAAAAATACACTTTGCATAAAAAAAACTCATAATGTTCTTTGAATGGTGATGGACTAATATGTAAGATTTTCTTCAGCTTTAATTATTTTTTAATTTTATTCAACCTAGAGAGCACTTTCTATAGCAATAAAAACCAAAAGAATGCGCAAAGATATTTAAAATTGTATTTATATACCAAGAGTACATTTTAAACATTTTTAAATATTTGAGCAGTTAGTGGGTGACTGGCTTCCAGAGATGCCAAAAATTCAGCATTCGATACGTTGAACACTTAAGCTTTATACTGGTTTATACTGGTTTATACTGTTAGGTGAGAATCCTGAGCGTTCCCAGCACAGCTGATGTGTATGGGCACAGCTGATGTGTATGGGTCCCCCCCCCCTTCCTCTTCCTTAGAAGGATCGCGGGTCCGAGAAGAGCTCACTGTCCACAACACTAATGATGGATAGCTCCTTGGTGTGACGAATGAGTCAGTTGCCACCTCAGTGTAAAAAAAAATTGTAAAGAGAAATTTTCACAGTTTCCAGTGTCAAATGTATTTTTAACTGTCTGGTTTGTACTTTTTATGAATTTTGTACTACCAAAGCAGAGTTAAAAATAAAAGCGTTAAACCAGTGTGCTTGAACGAGCTCCATCTTGAACACTGGCTTGTTGAGAGATCGCTGCGCTGGTCCTCATTGGAGTTCTCCTTACACAGAGCTCCTCCCTCCCCACTGTTTTTGTTTCCTTTCTTAATTTGAGGGTAATTTTGGACATGAGGAAGTAAATATAATGCAGAATTTGTGTGTACCCCTCAGTCTTACTGTTTATCAACATCTTGTATCTCCATAGGAGTATGATCAGGACTAAGAATCATCATAGACTCAAGATTGCTAAATAAACCAGATTTTGGGGCCCTCCCCACTTTGCCCTACTATTCCCTGTTGCACTGAGTTACTGCTCACCTTAGACTGCCCACTAGTTTCATGATCATGACACTTATCGTCAGCTGCTCAGCTTTGTCCAGTGTCCATCGACTTGGATGTGGATAGGATGAGTTTTTGCATCGGGTGATGTGTTTACCTCAGTGCTTCATGTCCGGGACTACCTAGTTGACATGTCCCATTTCGTGATTTCGGTCATTTGGTTGACGTGTCCAGCAGGTTTCACTGTGATACAGTGTGATATTTTGATTGCATTCTGACACTCCCAAGACTGACAGTAAAGTTTGTTTTGGCTGACCAAAATTAACCATAGAGGTTTTGGATGATTGAGAGCATATGGACGCAGGAAGTAGTAGGGCGGGGCTGAGAGAGGGTCTCTGCCCTTTTGAATGGAGGGCCGGAAAGAGGTAGGAGGTCAGCGGAGCTTCGCCGCCACTTCTCTGATCATTACCCCACTATCTGACTGCCAGGTTTTTATTGATAAAGAATAATTAGATAAACACATCAGCAGAGTTACTATTTTTTTTTTTTTTACCTCTGTAATGAAGAGACGCGATACTTGGAGATTAGGCCAGTGACTTCCCTGTGCTTACAGTTTCCTCCGAGAGTTTTACCATGCATGGGAGTTGGTTTCCCCGGCACTCCCGTCAAAAAGCTGTCAAGAGCTTGGTGACTAAAGCAGCAGGAGGCTAGAGCCTAAAACCAAGCTCTTGTCAGGGTTGGGGTCATGCTTCCTTCCTAACTTCAAGTGGTTGCTAGAAAGTTCTTAGCATTTCTTGGTTTGAGCCTGGGTCACTGAAGGGCAGTGTCTTGAGATGTCTTTCTCTGGGTATCTGTTCTTTCCCTCCTTATAAGGCCATCTGCCCTTGGGCTTAGGGCCCACTGCAATCCATATAAGAACTCTTCTTAACTTGATTACATTTGCAAAGATCCTGGTTCCAAGTAGGGTCACAGGAGTCCTGCTCCAGAAACTGGGATTTCAGTGTCAACATGGGTTTTTTTTTTTTTTTTTGGGCACCCTCCAACTCTCCTTTCTATGTAGACAAAAGGTTCCAAATGCCTATGCAGTAAACCTCACTCTTTGTGGAGTTGAGTGATTTTGATTTGGAGTGTGTGAAGATGTACTGTCACGTAGGCTGAAGAAGTGGAAAGGCTGACATAATTTCTGTCCATGAAAACCCAGAAACCTGGACCGTGCACCAGGGAAGACACTGGAAATTCCCTAGATTCCTCGTTTCATAGTCAAAAGGGGTTATTGGAGTGGCATATTTTGTTTTTAATCAGCCTTTTTGGAAATGCATGTGATATAGATTAGGGATGCCAAGACGTTGTTGTAGCTTTTATGTTTGTCAGTGTTGGGAATGTGGCACATCCTGGCCAGCTTGGACGCCCTAGTCAGTGCTCTTCGCCTGGGCTTCTGGAACATGTATGGCTTCAGAGACTGTTGTTTTTTCACACTTGTGCCTTCCCTTCTCAAGCTTGTCCTTGAAACACGATTAATAAAATCTCAGGGTCAGAAATTGGGGTTCATCCTGAAGATCGGAAAAGCAAAACAGCCAACCACTGACTCTTACCTCGACCTCAGTCTGAAATGGCGATCCTGCCTCCTGGAATCTCAGAATGAAATTGTATCTGAGAGCTGTCTCCCCCTGTCTTATATTCCTCTCGAGGGCTGGGGTTAAAGACATGCACCATTGGGATTAAAGGCGTTCACCGCCCAGTTTTTATGACAACTAGTGTGGCTACTGCGATTAAAGGTGTGTGTTACCATAATCTGGTCTATAAGGCTGACCAGTGGGACTGTTTTATTCTCAGATCTTCAGGCAGTCCTTACTTATTAAAATACAGTTGAAATGCCACTACATGTCTTGCTGACCAGCCTTGCTCTATCTAAAAATTACAGTCCAAAATGGAAGTCCGCTTGCTTAGAAGTGAGATCCCTCACAGCTAGGAGGTTTGTAGCTAAGTTTTGACTCCACCTTACACAGGGCTGGCACTTTGCCTCCCTCTTCTGGTTGGATGTAGGAACTTCAGGGAGGATGATCTGGCCATTTGTGGATGCATCTTTAAGGCACCGGTGTCCAGAGCCCCCACAATGTGTTTGCAGAACGAAAAACCTTTAAAAATCAAGGATATCGCTAGCTATCTAAATATCCACGTTTGTTTTTCCTGATCTATTTTTCTGATCCTGTGAGTCTTATCTTTACACAAACACCAGTGTTCCTGAAGGTGCTCTGTTGGATGAAGGCAGGAGTGACTGGGTTGCATTCTGGAGGATACCCCAGGCCTTAAGCCTGTAATGGAAATGGTGTGACTATTGTAACTAACTGGGACTCAGAGAGGCAGCCTCGCATTTGCTGTAGTACTTGGGCTCCAGTACTCATGCTGCGCGTTGGGAACCAGGCTCTCGTGGCTTCTCGGAGGCTCAGCATTTTCCTGAGCCACTTCTCTCATGGTGGATTTACTTATTTATTTACTTTTGCATGTGTATGTGTGGTGTGGATGCGTGTGTGCGTGCATGTGTGTGTGTGTGTGTGTGTGTTAGCCTGTGTGCTGTGCATCTCCGTGTGCATGGGGGACCCAAGTATGTACACGCATATGTTAATGTCGAGAGTCTTTAATTTGCTCTTCGCCTCACTGACTGAGGCAGGATCTGTTGCTAAACCCAGAGATCACTGACTCAACTAGTCTAGCTAGCCAGCTTGCTGCGGGGATCCCCTCATGGGCTTTTAAGGGGTAGGGAATGCATGCAAAATCACAATGCCTGCCATTGTCTCCCCATCGACGTTCAGAGGGCACTGATATTCTAGTGGCTATTGGTCCATTTCATGTGGCTATAAATAAAATCTATGGGGTTGAATACTTTCAAAGGAGAAAAGGCTTTACTTGGCCCCAAGTGTCGGGTGGTGATGGTGAAAAGTCTAAGCTTGGCAGCTGCATTCAGTGAAGGCTTTAATGTTCACTGTCATGTGGCAGGTGCCCCATCACCATGGCAGGAGGGTGTGTGAATGGCAAAGGAAGTTGGAGACAAGAGGCCAAACTCCAGGGCGACCTTGCTGTATAATAGTCTGCTCTCAGGATAACTAATGCAGCTTCACATGACCCAATTCATTCCTTAATTCTGTCTCCAGATCCGACGCGGTTACTTGAGAAATAGCCTATTCATGAGCATTGAGCCCCCATAACCTAACGATCTCCTACAGTCCCACGAGCCCCTCACATGATTACATTGCAAATCATTTTTGTTGTTTTGGTGGAGATAAACCCTAGCCAAACCATTAAACTTGATAGTGGGTCTGTCCACATCTCTCTATTGGCCAAGTGCACACAGCTTTGTCTAGAGTCTGACTGAGCCAGTAAGTTTCCTGTTCTGAATTGAGCCAAGTTAGAGCTCATGGACCGCATAGGAAAACCAAAGAAGGGACCAAGTGTGGAAGATGCTGAGGCCCAGGGATGCAGTGAGAAGCTGAGGGTGAAAGGCTTCATCAACAGTGCCCTTGTTCCCTTTAGGGCTGATGGCTCCTCCTTTGGACTCAGTGGGGTACCTTGTTCCTCTGCAGCTAAGGGTGGACCCCTGGCCCAACTTTCACCAGCTCTAAAGAAGCCCTTGTATGGGATGTTTACAAACTGGAGCTGTGAGAGATCAACTTGTGTGAGGAATAGACGGAAGCGTGCAGAGGGAAGACAGATGCCTCAGACTCGCCTATCCCTATGGCATGGTGGTAGCATCTCCTCTGCCATACATAGTTTGAGCTCTTGTTATTTGCAACTGTAAACATACAAACAATAGACCCCAAATAGTAATCGAGCTATTAACTGATATACAATGGGTGTGGTGGTTTGAATAAAAGTGGCTCCCATAGGCTCATATGTTTGAACGCTTAGAGAGTAGCGTTGGAGTAGGTGTGGGCTTGTTGAAGGAAGTGGTGTGTCACTGGGGTTGGACTTCGAGGTTTCAGAAGCTCAAGCCAGGCCCAGCATCTCTCTCCTCCTGCTGCCTGTGGGTATGGATGTAGAATTCTCAGCTCCTCCAGCACCATGCCTGCTTGCTTGCCACCACACTATTCGCCGCGATGATAATGGGCTAAACCTCGGAACTGTAAGCGAGCTCCAGTGAAACGTTTTCCTTTGCAAGAGTTGCTGTGGTCATGGTGTCTCTTCACAGCATTGACTAAGACAATGGGCAGCGCATCTAGTTACCTGCTGAAAGGAAGATGGGTGAAGGGTCCCAGATCCACAAACCTTTAAAAGCCCTTGTAGTAAGCACAGCATTTCAGCCCCCAGAGCTGCCTTGGGTCCATCTTCATGAGTCCTGGTCATGCACAGGTCTTGCAAACTAAATCCCCCTCCCTGCCATTGCCTTAGCACAAGCCCTCTGTGCTCTCTCTCTCCTTGAGTTTGCACAAGGCTCATTTCTACAGATTCTGTAAGAGCACAGGGTGGGCATCCAGATATGCTTGCTCATCCTGCAAATTCTGTGAAGATAATGTGCTCTTTGGTGGCAATTTTGAGCATTACCTGCACTGGGGTGTGTCATGTATAGCGCCAGATAGAGTTGGCATTCAACTCACTTAATACCAAAATTATACAAAATTAGAGTCTCAGCTTCTTTTTTGAGATGAAACTCTGAGAGTGTGGCAAGTTGATAATTCTTTCCCAATCACAATGCTTTGCCTTTGAAGACGGCCTGAGGACCTAAGGGGAAAGCTAGGTCAAGACAAGACTCCAGCTCTTTAGGAGCAGATCACACACCTTATTTGAGTAAATCATTGTCTTTCCTTGAGGCTGAATGGACTCACAAATATGACAGAAGGGACTAGCTGTAATTTTATTCTACCACTAAAAAGAAATGAATATCTCAGTATGGTAGGACTAAACTGGATTTATTGTTGTTGAATTATTCTACCTGAGAAACCATAAGCAAAATGTCCTCAGAGTTACAACACTGTGCTCAAATTGCAGTATCCATGGATTATCCTGTTACATATGGATATCTTTTTTTTCTTTTTTTTGGTTCTCTGGGACAGGGTTTCTCTGTAGCTTTGGAGCCTGTCCTTGAACTTGCTCTATAGACCAGGCTGACCTTGAACTCACAAAGATCAACCTGCCTCTGCCTCCCAAGTGCTGGGATTAAAGATGTGCACTACCACTGCCTGGTACATATATCTTAACATTGGCAATATCAAACATAAGCCACACTAAATAAAAGCAAAATCAAACGTAACCCCTCAGAGTAACCATCCAACCCTGTTGGTCTTCTCAAGGTTTCTATTGTGCAGCAAATGTACATTTTATTGTATAAAATTTTATTTGGGGACAAGGAAGGATCCATTTTAATAAGGTATCACTTCAAGGACAAGGTGACCTAAAAGTGTAAGTGGGCGTACCTGCATGTACCTGCATGTGCGCTTTAGCCGGCAAGGGATGAAATAGAGGAGATTAAAGCCTGTCTCAGATAAGTGCCTCTTTGTGTTGTATTTCTAATGCTAGGTGACAATTGGTGATGTGGGTGGGAAAGGGTTCATCACATTAGAGATGATTGTCATCAGAAGTGACTCAGAGAGCTTTACTGTACGGCAGCTAAGACTTAGTTACTCAAAAGATGTTGAATGTGACTCACGAAAGTGAGCCAGTGGCCTTAGCTGAGTGGCCAAGTGACAGCTAATATTGATGTTTTCCCTGGATCTGGGCAGGTGACAAGTGCTTCGTGTCTCAGTGTGGTCTCGTGGTGCAGAGGGAGGCCTGACCATCACCTCTGCTTTACAGGTGTTGAGACTGGGGTAGATCTCAGCATGCACTGGCAGCATCTGCTCACAGATATTACTGATGAAGAGGATTCAAATCAATAATCCAACTAATAAGCATCTAATTCAGTGGAGTATTTTGAAGCAGTGTTGGTGTAGTTATTTCATCTTGCTATAAATAAATAAGCTGTAAAGAAATAAATAACCCACAGTTTAAGTGTGACACCCATGTTTGCTAGATTATCACCTGGTTTATGGCTGATGTCATGAAACTTTTTGAGTTCAAGTCTCATGGATTTGCAAATTCGTAATTTAAACCTTTTGTTGCTCTTCAGTCATCAGCTGACATTAGACAGGGAGAGCATCTCAGCTGGACCCAGAGACCACAGCTGACTCTCTTGAACCTGAGAAACCCTCTCTACATATATGTCTGAGGACCACATGCATCCTTTTCTAGAGCTTTAGGAATGTTTTACAAGATGGAAAAGGATGACTATAATCTGGATATCAGGCTTGTTTTTCTGGGATTTTTCTCTCCTCCTCCTTCTTTCCATTTTTCCCTTCCTTCTCTCCCTTCCTCCTTCCCTCCCTCCCTCCCTCTCTCCTTCCTTCCCTTCCTTTCCTTCCTTCCTTCCTTCCTTCCTTCCTTCCTTCCTTCCTTCCTCCCTCCCTCTCTCCTTCCTTCCTTTCCTTCCTTCCTTCCTTCCTTCCTTCCTTCCTTCCTTCCTTCCTTCCTTCCTCCCTCCCTCCCTCCCTCTCTGCCTTTCTCTCTCTTTCTTCTTTCAATTCCTTCCTTTCTCTCCCTTTCTTTTCTTTCTCTCTCTCTTTCTTTTCTTTTTCTCGCTCTCTCCCTTTTCTTTTTTTCTCAGAAAGGATGCCCTATAAGTTCAGGTTGGCCTCAAACCAACTATGTAGTTGAAGATGACCTTGAATTTTTTAAGTATTTACTATTTGTATATATGTGCATCTGTATGTGGGAATGTGCTGGTGAGTGCAGTTTCCTACTGAGGCGTCAGATCCCTTGGACCTGCAAGTACCAACAGTTGCGAGTTCTCATGTTTATGCTGAGAACCAAACTTGGGTCCCATAGAAGATCAGTACGTGTTTTTAACAACTGAGCCATCTCTACAGGCCTGACCTTGAACTTTTGACTTTTCCAGCCTCAGCCTCTTGAGGTCTGGATCACAAGTGTGCACTACACAGGGCGGTTTTATTAGGTTCCAAAATGGAATCCAGGTCTTTGTGCACGCTAGGCAAGCACTCTACCAACTGAACTATATTCCCAGACTTTTATTTCTCTCTCCCTCCTGTCCATTTGTCTGTCCTTCCTTCCTGGCTTACTTCTTTCCATTTTGAGATAACATCTCCTTATAAAACCCAAGTTGGATTCAAACTCAACAATCCTCCAGCTTCATCCTCTTGAGAGCTGGGATTTCAGATGTGTACCATCATGCCCAGCTGGTAAATTATTTATTTGATTGTTCTTCAAGACAGGGTTTCTCTGTGTAATAGCCCTGGCTGTCCTGGAACTCACTCTGTAGACCAGGCTAGCCTTGAACTCAGAGATCCGAATGTCTCTGCATATGTATGTGTCTGTGTCTATATTGTGTACGTGTGTACCTGTGGAAGCTGGAAGTCAGGAGATGGAGTCAGATCCCATGGAGCTGGAGTTACAGTGGTCGTGAGTGGTGGCCCAATGTGGGTGCCAGGATGTGGGTACTCTTGCTCTGGAAGGATGGAAAGCACAAAGTAGCAAGGCTCTAACTAAGTACTCTAATTAGGCTAGCCCGCCCCTCCCCCATCCTAGTTTGGAATGTGCAGTTTTGATAAGGGAAATGAGTGAAATTCTTTGCTCGTTTTCTGGCCTTTAGGTCACATTTCAATCTAGTTTCCTATTAACTAAATGCCTCAAAGTGCTCCCCAGCAGCCCCAGTGAGGGAACAGCGGCAGGCAGCTGGCATTGGGTGTGTGTTTTCAAGTGTGCATGTGTTCAAGCTGAGGCGCACACACATGGATACTGTGCATTCTGTCAATATTGGCCTCATTTTATTTATTCACAGAGAGCTTTTATAAATGTGGGTTTGTTTGGTCTTCTAAACCAGTGGTTTCTGAAGTAGGTTTCACAGGTCCTGGTGGTATGGGAAAGAAATTTTCAACTCTGAAATTTTAATTATTTTAATTTTTTTAAATTATTGCTTCCTCTTACTATTGCTCTGTGAGGTAGAATTCATACCAGAAGAAGACAGGACATTTAGTTATAACATGCCTATGTAGGGTGAGTGTACCGTATTTGTTATTGATAACCAGTGTGAGGTCAACAAGGTGTCTGCCATCGATGCCACTGCCTCAGTGTTGCTAGACAAGGCTAGGGACCTGCCCATGTCAACAGTGTGGATGCCAGGGACCCCTTCAAGGTCTAGCAAGTCTCTCCATTCTGAGGTCTCGAAATCTGTTTTCTTCTTCCTCTTTCTTTTCAAAGGCAGTGCGTGCTTCCAGGGCACAGGAGAGCTGGACAGTCTGCTTTCAGGCTAGGAAACAGGAGTGTCTCCACATTAGAGACAAGAAAAAGGAAGAAAGAGGAAGAAATTTAAACCACTGGCTCATAGCAAGAGACACAGGGGACTCCAGGAGCAGCGTGACTAAAGCCCATGTGTGTGTGTGAAGTGCTGAGCAAATGTCCTGGGGTCGGAACTTCTGGACACCTGGACACCATGACTCTTGGATGTAACTCTGTGTAAAAAGCTAGTCCAAGGTCCTTTCTCCACCATTTGGAATCAAGAGAAAGGACAGTGGGGGGCTCTTCACAAGGACATATCCTTTGCTTTTCCTGCTTTGGGATTTTAGAGATTAAATTCAAGATGACTGAAAACTGAGGTCACCAAACCCCCAACAGCTTGGCCTAAACATTGGCTTTCTTAAGGTCTCTGAGTTTGGGATTCCCACCGTCAGGTGAATAAGGACTCAATGTTCTAGTCTGTGTCTACCCTTTCCTGGCTCACCGGAAAGCCTGGTGCGAACAGAGCAAACAGTGTAGGGTGAAATGCCTGCAGGAAACCTGATTCATGTGGGCCTGAGTTCTGCCAGGCTACAAACATTCCTGTCACCGGGACATGAGGCCACTCTCGTCATCCAGCAATCTTGACTGACGTCTCCTCAGGCCATGTGCAGAGTGTTTATTCATTCATTTAGCAAAGATGGAACTTAGTTACCACTTGTGCCATACGTGATCAGAGAGCGTAGCCAACGGCACCTGTTTGGTAGTTGGTTTTGTGGGAAGGACAAGATAGTTCACTTCAAGGGGCAGGTGAGTCGACTTCAGTCAGCATCCTGACTGACAACCAATGTGGGTTGTTTTTTTTTCAGAGCCTGGTGAGCTTCTGTAGTCTGCTCCCTAAGCCTTCCGGAACTTGACCCATGTGAGAGACTTACACACTCAGCACGTAAATACACAGGTGACACGCACCCGATTCCTTGTACTCAGGAGGTGGTGGATCAGCAGTTCAAAGCCAGCCTTGGCTACACAGTCAATTTAAAGCCAGCCTGGGCTACATGAAACTGTCTCAAAAAAGCCAAAAGTAAAACTAAAAGCTTACTTTTCCATCTTCAGGGAAAGCATTTACCATAAATCAGTATCAGCTTTTGTGTCTCTGTCACCATCTCTGTCACCAAACTAAGGTGGATGAGTTTAATCTAGAGGAAAAGTAAAATGAAACCAGAGAGGGAGAATTCTCTTTTCCTGCCTGCTATGCGGTCAGGCAAGTCGTGAGATATTTGCTCATGTTCCTGCATCTGGTGCTTCCTTACGCACAGAAAGCTACACATAGGAACTGCTGCTGAGTTCCCCAGGACTGACAACTCTCTCAAGCTGCAAGGATGTACCTGACGAGAGAGACCCGAAGGGAGATGGGAGGTGACAGGTGGCATCATCCACTGAGCATTGACAAATAGCTGTGTGCCATGCAAGACACCTAAATTCTCATTCTTTTGAGGACCAATTATAACAGTCTGCAACTTTGGCAACCAAGAAACGACAATTTCATGTATAGGATAGTTCAGTTTCTACCAGTGAAAAGTCAAATGTAAATCTTAACTCAAAAAAGCAATCAGTGTGTAATAATAGATAAATAAAATAATTCTGGGCTAGCGAGATGGCTTAGCCAGTAAAGGTGCCTGCTGCCACTCCTGACGATCTGAGTTCCATTCTTGGGCTCCGTACAGCTGAAGGAGAGAGCTGAGATCCACAAGTTGTTCTCTGATCTCCATGTGCAACACACACACACACACACACACACACACACACACACACACACACACACACGGATTGTAGAGACCTGTGATGTCTGAGCTTGACCTTGGTTGATCCCTCACTGTGGGTGTGCCTGTGCATTCAAGATGTTCAGATGTTCCAAAGGGCACCGTCTTCACCTCACTCTTCTGATTAAGCACCCCTGAGAACACACTACACACACAAGATGCTGGTGGCTGTAGGGTCAACACATAGAAGAAGCCAGAATGGGGAGTTTTTCAGTCCTTGAGTTCTGAGTCCCGGCTGGGGTCCTTTGGTGAATCCTGTATGTGGGGGTAAAGGTGACTAGGGCCAAGACTGCTTCATAAAAAAAGTTGGAATTCTTGGCTATCTGTTAATCTTCTCAAGGCAACGTTTTGCAAAAGATGAAGCCCTACAACTTGAGAGAGCTGTTTGTGCTGGGGAACTTAGCGGTCATGCCGAGTAGATATTGCGCATGCTCAGTGCAGTGTTTCGGGGACAGACAGCCTTGTCTGCATCAGTTCATTCTTTACCCAGGCCCTGTCCGAATTTCTTTTTTTGTGTCCATTTTGGGGGTTTTACTGAAGTTGGGGTAGTGGTAACTGCCAAGACTTCCTTCTCCTGGACCAAAGGCTTAAGGATGTTCTGGGCCACAATCAATGTGAGTAGCATCCTTGGACCTCTTACAAACTGGTTAGTTGTACCGCAAGCCTGTGGGTTTGGGAGTTCTGATGTGGCAGAGACTGTAGGCTGCTCACCTCGAAATCAATGCCCATTCTCTCCCATCCTCAGGGATTATATCTCAAGTTGATGTAGGATACCCGAGTACACAGCTTGATTATGTTTGCTGTTCTCTTTTCTCTCCAGCTAGGTGTGGCCAAGTGATCAGATGCTAACCAACCTGGTGTGAGCAGAAAGTGGGACTATACCACCTTAACACAGGGGGTGTCATGTCCGCCTCTTCCCTTTTCATTCTAGCAAACGAATGTCTACCCTGTGTAAACTAGAGGAGACACCAATGGTCGCTGATGGTGTTTGAGACAAGATAGAGAGACACAGATGCAGTGATGCTTTAATGAGAACCAGACATTTAATGACACAAACCCCTCCATAAATGACTTTGCTGTTCCAAAACACTCATGAACTTGAAACTAAAACATGACACTTGTTTAAGAAGTCTTTTGGCCAGACCCCACATCCTAAAGGAGATTAAAAAGTAATAGTGTAAAAAAAGTTAAGGTCAAGGTGTTTTCATAGCACAGCTAAGAACTAACCATTTGTTCACTGGTCACATCTGGTTCACCCTGAAGATTGCAGAGCTTAACCTGATGCCCGACAAGTGGTTAGTGAGTAGTTCCCTGGGTGCCTGTTCCTGAAGTTAACCTCTGGTATACAGTAGGCACTTTAAGTGGATAGTTATCCTATCTAGGTTGGGTGACATATTTGGCTCTCAAAAAACAAGGTAAAGAAATACATTCAAATAGCACGGCCCACGTTTGTGTGCCTATGGGCTCGGGTGCCAGGATATATATCAGGACATTCTCATGCACATCTGGACAGATGTTCTAGGGGAGCTTCCAGGGCCAGCAAGCAAGCTGCCAAACTTCTGCATTTGTTGTGGACATGGTCATAAGGGCCCACACTTACTCTGATTCTAGCATTCTGAGTCAGAGTCCAGCTGCACAGAGGGGTGCCGTAGACAGTCGGCAGCCTGGCACAGGTACTGGCGATGGGAAGAGAACAGATGTAAACAAATGGCGCAGCTGGTAAGGCTGCCTGGGCATGCCCGCAGAGTGGTTGGCTCCGTGTCCATTTGCTTCTCTCGATCTGCTCAGTGTGACTGCAGCTCACCTTATTGGGGCCCTTCACCCAGCCCCTCCCCTAATCTGCCTCCTCTGCATCTTCTCCCGCAGTTGCAGCTTCTAATGCTGCAAGGGCTTCTGCCACCTCAGCGTCCTCATCTACCATAACCCCATCCCTGTCCCCATTGTAGGTGTGGGGGACTTCCCGCCCATTTCTAGAATCAACCACTGACGGAGGGTGAGTGGGACCTTCCTCTTTAAAGTAGACATTTAGAACTTCTGTTGGCCCTGCCTCATTCAGTGAGTCCCAGCTTCTCTTCAGGGAGAAGGGCAGGCTCAAACCCTGCTCACTCACGCTGGGGTGAATTGCCGGCAGGGGCTCTACCTCAGAGTGGTTCTCAAAAAGATAATCCTTTTCTTCAGGGTCTTCACGGTCCACCGTGGGGCTCGAGAGCTGGGGATAATCCGGGGCTGGTATGTGTAGGATGTGGTCTGCCACCGCCAAGACCTCAACAGGGGCTCTGCCGTCTCCGTGTCCCACCGCCTGGGTCTCTTCCGAGGTGGGCACCGCGCAGCTTTGCTTCCTGCAGTCCTCTCCTTCAAGGAAGGGTTGAGCTGGGTGAGCATTGTCTATAGTGCCTGCCCAGGGGCTGCTGGCCCAGGAGACACCATCATCTTGGTGGGGCCTGACCAAATGCAGAGTGGCAGTGGGGCTAATGCCATTGACAATACCATGCTTCTCTGCACAGTGTCTCTCTTCTGAGTCCTGCTGAGGGAGTGGTCCTTGGTGAGGTAGACCAGATATATTATCTCTGTTCTCTGTCTTGGTCAGGCTTCCGCCATGCAGCGCGTTCCTGGGTACCTCAAACTCACTGTTCTGGGTGCCTTTTAGTCTGACAGTGTCCTCTTCCTCCAACTTGCAGCTGTTTACTTCGTTGACAAAGCCAGGGGAGGGCACTTGAACTGGGTCAAAGAGATAGCTGGGGATGAGAGGAACAGCCGTCAGCTAAGTTGACATCAGGACGGAGGAGCTGGGGAAGTAACCAACTCCTGCGATTGTGTCTCAGAGAATAAATATACTTGGCATACAAATCTTTGGCTGAAAAGAGCTGAAGGGACCCAAAAGGAAGGGATAGGTAAATTATAAAGTAGTTAATGGAATTTAAAAATGAAAATTTAAAAACTGTCCTCTAACAGGGAAATAAGAAGTTAAGTACCAAGTACTAACAGTATATTTCTCCGACAGAATATTATGCAATCATGAAAATGATAAATATGAAGTCTGTGGTAAGATAAAAAAACAATCACTGGGTGTTTAGTTCCAGGACCCTCATAGATAACAATAACTGTAGATGCTCAAATTTTCCATATGAAATTATGGCATATCTGCATATACCTTATTACACTTCAAGTCATTTCTAGATTCTCTGTTCTACCCAAGGCAAGATAAATGCCATATGGATTATCTTCAACCTGTACTGTTTAGGGAGCAGCAAGAAGAAAGTCCAAATGTTCAGCACAGATTTGACTTCGTCTGAATATTCGAATCTCTGGTTGGTGGACTCTGGCTATAGAGTCCATGGGTGTAGAGAGCCAATACTGGAGATAATAAATATGTCTGAATGAAGCCCAACGTCACATGGCTCTGACAGAGTGAAGCTTATGTGTGTGCTTGGAATCAAATGAAGCCAGAGCTTCCCGCTGCCTTGTCTTTCCCACCCCAGCCCGGGAAGTCATTTCATTATCAGTTCATTTGTTTTCCTTATGACTCACGCCACTCAAGGCTTTATGAAATGTCACAAGAAGGGTGACTGGACTCTTTATTGTCGGTGATGTCCTTCAGGAGTCCTTTGTAACCTGAGCTTTTTAATTTTTTTTTTCTGCATTGAAGGCTTTGGGAGAAATGTAAATTTGACACCAGGAGGGATGGATGGTATGTCTAACAGTTTTGAGCAATGAGAAAAATTTAAAAAAAAACCCTAAATAATGCTAAATGGAGCCAAGCCTTTGTGTCTTGGCAATGCAGGCCATGCCTGAGCTTCCTAAGTGCACTGATGGTGGCACAGTCACACCGGGTTACTTTTAGAGCTGCTGTCCCAGGTACTGTCTTTATGGACTTATTTATTTCTGTCACTCTTGCTATTGCTTCAGCATTTGCTGTTGGACAAAACAATGGGTTTCAATATTACATTTTCATCCCTGTATATAATTGACTTTGACTATCCACCCTCATCCTCTAGTGTATCCTCCCTCCCACACTTGTTCCATTCTCTCCCTAGAGCCCCTCTTCTCCTTTCACGTCTTATTTTATAGGCATGGTCTTAACAAGACTCCACAATGGCTACAAATTCCCCTTGCCATGCAATCCCTGCTCACTTTACCTGTGTATCATCTTACAGCACCTGCACCCCATCTGGATTATTTTTTGTTACCATCTGGAAAAGAAAGAGAAAGAAAAAGAGAATGTCATTAGTCATATTAGTGAGAATCGAGTTTACTTTTCTTTTTTAGACAACCAAAATTAAGAGCTGTGAGTTCTGGTCAAAGGATAGAATGTGAATCAGAAAGACAGACCCTCCTCACACTTCTAAAGTCATGGATTCAGAGTTCTCAGTCATTTTTTACACTTGCCTCACACAAACCCCTCTTCAGCCATCTAAGTTTTATATTCCATCCCCATCTGCAGATGAGAAAAGCATGGTGGAATGATGCCAGGGGGCAAAGGAACCCATGATGCTTAGCGGCCTGTGGTCTTCCCCAGGGACCCAGGAATCCTGGACACGGCTCGGCTCAGTCCTCGAGAACTGCTTGTCACTTCCCCAGGTATTAAGATGGCAATAGTTTGGATTCTGAATGTCCATCAAAGGCCCATGTGTTGGAGGGTTGGTTACCAGCCTGTGGTACCACTGTGAGGTGGTGGGCTTTTGTGAAGGTGGCATTTAGTGGACAGAAGTTAGATCAATAGGGGGCATACCTTTAAAGAGAATATTTGGACCCAGCCCTCTCTTTTATTTTCTTTTTCTTATTTCTCAACAGCCATGAGGTGACCAAGTATCTTCTGTCACATGGTCCTACCATGATGTACTATACTGACACAGCCTCAAATAACAGGGCCCAGTGACCATGGACTGAAACTTCCAGAACTGTGAACCAAAATGAACCATTCTCTTCTGGGAACCAAAATAAACCATAGGCAGTGAGTATTAAAGATGGATGACCATGTGTTTCCTGATCCAGCCTGCTGGAGTGGTGCAGCCTGAGCAGGATGCCAGTGTTGGCTTAGCCGGAACCAGTGTGCTCCTGATTTGCCATCTCCACAGCCAGGACAATCCCTGTCATCATTCATGAGTTCCATTGGCTCACAGGTCAATACTATGCCTCCTGGGGCTTCCTAGTGAAGGTGGTGGAGTCCTTTCCCATCTGCTCACTGTGCCCTGCTCCTTCCCAGGTTGGATTCTCTCCATCATTTCCCTTTGAACAAAAATCTTTCTTTCATGTAAAGCTGGCCACCCTGGCCTGCTGGATTCCTCAGTGAATCCCAAATGTTGATATGGGAGAACCTCTTAGTGGTTTTCCTGTTTCTTATGTGTATAGATTTTTCAGAAGATAAATGGACTCTGGGACCTTCAGCCTAGTGCCTTGGTCTGTAAAGTTCATTTGGAGGAGAGATGATTTGCCTCTGGCTGCCTCCCTCCTTTCTTCCTTTCAATCATAGACTCCTGGGATGATACTCTGTAAGCTTCAGTCTATAGGGAAAATGTCTGCAGGTTCTATGAACTACAGGTTGGTTGGTTGGTTACAGGGGATTCGATTTATCATGGTGATAAAATAAAATCTAATACCTATGTAGTAAGTGGAAAAGTTGTTTCCTAAAAGATATACCCACTTGAATCCTTGGGATCTGTGAATGTTACCATGGCCAAAGCAAGCAATTAAACAAATGTGGAAGTGATCAAATTAAGGACCTCAATATAGGAAGGTTGCAAAGTTCAGCTATGTTTGTGTGCCTAGGACAAAGGCAGAAGGAGACTTGGCCCCAGACAGAAGAGGGAAAGAGGCAATGCGACTATAGTACAGAAGTGAGGTTGCCACATACCCCTGAGGAACAGGGACTATATTCAATCCTGGGAGCTTGGCAGTAATTCGTAGTGTCCTTTAGTGCAACCCACTGATGCCAATTCTAAAAGCTCTGACTACTTGTCTGAAAACCCCGTTTGTAGCATTTTTTCCAGCAGCACAGGAAGTGATTACATACCCCCCCTTTTCCCAAGCACCAAATCCCTTAGTTAATTTGCAAGTCCACTTGGCCACCCAGCCATCTCTCTTCCCTCCTGATTATCTTTCATTTATCTTCCTAGCATGTGCTACGACTGGATACGTCGTAGATTCATTTCTGATCCATTTTCATAATGGAGTCAGCTCTCCAAGCCTTATTTGTATTTAAAAAAGACACACACCTTATACTCACAAAACATGCAATCCAGTTGCCATAACATAGGCATTAGCAATACCAAGAAGTAACTGTTTCTGGAATAAAGACCAATGGTACAGGTTTGTCAATCATGACATCAAGTGAAAAACATACAGAGACCAAAGTACAACAGCCCTGGAGAGAAAGAAGGGACGGGATGCTTAAGTAGCAGCACATAAAAACATGCGCACATACACATGCACATGTGCACACACATGTACATACACATACAAACACAATAGCTTTTAGGATTATGCCCCTAGTTCTACCTCCCTAACTGCCTCAATTTCTGCTTATAGCTCATAGATCACATGAAAATATAGGTTATAACTGAAAGTACCTGCAATACTGTAATACCTAAGTCCTGTTTTTATTTTTTTTGTTTTTAAATCCAGGTAAGAAGGTAACTAGTTAAGACAAAGTTGAAGAAAGGGAAAAGGGGGCTCAACAGTAATTGAGAAACCAAAAAGGTCAGACTGCAGCAGATAGTCCTATAACTGAATATTAACAATGAGTAGGCCAGCTTTTAGAGTTCTAGTTTAGCAACCAGAAGAGAGGGAGAAAAGAAGCAAGGGGGTGGGGGTGGAGGGGGTGGGGGTGGAGGGGGTGGGGGTAGAGGAGGTGGGGGTGGAGCAGGTGGGGGCAGGCGCAGTGTTGGTCCCTCCCAGCTTCTTAGCAGCTGCTTGGACCCTGGGGACCTATTACTTGGTGAAGCTTAAAAGCCTTTTCGCACTTTCTGCTGGGCTACAGTCACAGAGTAAATTGCTCAGAAATACAAGAATGGCTGGGATTTAACATTCCTCCTACAAAACTGCCTGTTTCCCGAAGGGGATGGACAGACAGAGGCAGGCAGCTGGAGAGTGAGCCTGAGGCCTTCAACTGCACATGTGTTTCCTCCAGGCTCCCCCATCTGCCCCAGGGAGAGACAGGATCCACACTGCTCTCCGAAACCCTGCGATTACAAGCTATTTGAGTAGCTTTTACCTCTTTAGTGTCCCCAAACCGCCTCCCTTAGGGTCCACCTCTTGGCTTTCCTTCAGGTCCCATCTCATACCTGAGAGCCATGTTTTTGAGTCAGCCTGAACTGTGGGACACTCTTCCTGGTTCAGGTCCTGCCCTTTCTTTCCACTCTGTGATTTCCTTTCCTGGTGACATTCCTTCTCTCAAATGGCTCTAATGTTCAAGGTTCTATGACCCAGAGGTGAACAGGGTGGGACCAATGTACTCACCACCACTCCCCCGCACTGCACACACCTATATCTGCAATTATTCTTCCTTATACACATCAGATCAAGTTCAGTCCATTCCCAGTGCCTATATCAATATCCCATCCACATCTTGCCTGGAACAAGGAACTCTCTGAGCAAAACAGAAACATCCCTTCTCCAGCATGATATATGAAATTAGAAAGCTAGCAGCCCTTGAGGGAATACTGAGTTCCGAAGGAACAATCTACCTGCCTTCTTCCTGCTTGTCTTTTGGAAGCAGTTGCCTAACTTACAGTGGGAGCCCTTGATGGCTAAGATGAATCCAAATTTGCTTTGTCTTTGGAGTGATATAAACAGCAACAGGGAAGCAAAGGGCATAGCTTTTGCAGCCAAGGTTTGGTTTACACAGGGGAAAAGCAAATACCATTAGGATGGCTGAGTCTACCTACTGCAGGCGCCACCTGCTCCCAGGCTCCCACATACTGCTTGACTCTGTCCATGTTTCGTGTTGAAGTTAAACAGCCCTGTGTTTGACGATGGTCAGGGCTGCATTAGTTAGTGGTGAAATCTTCAGACAGGAAAATCCTGTTTCACAATAGGGATGGGGGTAGGGGGAGCAGGACGGGGAAGCCTTGGCGTTTTCTAATAGAGAAATTGACAGCATTCATAAAAGAGCGCCAAGGGGTGAGAGCTGGTGTAGAGAGTGATTGCTCAGGCAGCCTAGAGGAGTTCTACTAGCCAAGTCTGGAGTCATCAGACCATCAAAACGAGCAGGGCTATCAAGAACTCTAGCTCACTGACGAAAACATGAGCAGCAAGACCTCAGTGAGATGAGTGCAGAAGGGACAGGGCCAGCTCTGTCGTGCAAGCAGGAAGGCAGCTAACAAACACACACGGAGTACAGGAAGTAGAAACATCACCGCTTGTTACCCCTCATAGCAATAATGGATCCAAGTGAGACTCACCGAGGGAGGTCCACGGAACCAGATGGGTGAGGAGAATGAAAGGACCAGATGATGGGGAGCAGGGCTGGGAAATGTTATCTTCTGGCCATGCCCTACCCACAGTCCTCATAAAGCTACAGCAGTGGCTGCCTGCATTGGGCCTACACAGACAGAGACACCAAACAGTCCTAGATGGGGCCCTGTCCTCAGGACGACCCTCCCCCCAGAGCAAGCCTTTCCTGCTTTGGTACCCATCATCTACCTCAAATACTGCACACACACACACAAAACACTTCAACCTCACTGGTCAAATGTAGGAACGGCGGGTGAAGGAAGGGGAGAGAAATGGGGCTGGGTATCTTGTGTGTTGTTGTTTGGTTGTAATTTGAAACAGCCTTGCTATGTAGTCCAGTCTGGTCTGGACTCACTATTGTCCTTCCCCAGCCTCTTGAGGGCTGGGGTTTCATGTGTGTGCTACCTTGGAATTTCAGGTTGGATCAGCAATTCCAACCGAGGGTCTTTCCATCCCCATGTTCAGATCACACACATTCCCTACCCACTGGCCCCGAATCACAAGTCATGACCTGAGAGAGATGGGAAACAGACACTTTTCTCCCCTGTGGTCTACGTCCAAGCACCAAGGACATGCTGCTTCAGGGGCCCGCTGAAATGAGACTTTAAAGTGGTTCCCAAGAAGTGGTTTGAGGTTTTAGGAGGCTGCTGGGATATTTGTGAGAGAACTATAGTAAAATGAAACACATTTTAACTGTTTTAAAAACTTGCTAATATTTAGAAAACAGAATCCGTTTTCTTACTTAAAATAATTTTTTTTTTTTTAAAAATCTGACTTACCAGAACCCGGCCAGAGGGCAAAGTGGCCAAATATTTAGGGAGCTACTACTGAGTACTGAGCTCCTGTCTCAGGGATGGAAAAAATCTCAGCAGGTGTAGACTGTTTCTGGAGGGACACAAGAGAAGCCGGCCCAACCTGAGAGCATGCCGACTCCACAGGCGAAGAGGGAGTAGAAGATGAGCTACAGACCATGGAATCTCACATGCCTACCTAAAGGCATCAAGCTTCTGTTACATTTGAGATGTTAAAGGATTACAGGGCAACTCCTATTATCCGGACCTTTAAATACTTCACTTTACACCTTCAATCGATGGTATGCTTTAGATATGAGTATTGCCAAGAATTGGGTTGGATGGGACATTTGTATAGAGAGACATACTTATAGGTCCTCCCTGCACCTCCAGAAGTTTCCTGGTCAAACAGTCTTGGGGAGAGCAGAGATTAAAGTTGAATACGTTCAGAGTTTTAACTAGGGATGGTTTTCCTTAGTTAACCTAGTATTTCCCTAAAATACTAGCTCACACAACTTACTTTCGTAGTAAACTTATCAACTGTTAGAACCCATGATGTGGGATGCTTTGGGAAAAAGTATGATGGAGAGGACATCCCTTCTCATCGTGAGTCTTCCACGTGAATGCTATACGGTGGGGTTTTAATACACTTAGCTGGGTGTAGCCCATGCCTGGGTGTCAGGAGTCTGCACCCTAGCCGCGACTCTACTTCCAGCATCACATGCGGGGGGTGGGGGCTGCTTCTCTTAAGTTCTTAATGCCTTTGTCTGCCATCAGGAGTTTCTTGCATCTCTTCCAGATCTCACCATCCAGGTGCGACACTGGCAAAGGAGAACTGCCACACACCACCTGGGATTTGCTTCTGCTTACACGCTTGTGGACGCTGGAGGAGTCCTGAGGGCGTCCATGCTACCCTGCACTGGGAAGCTTGCTCAGTGGTTGCAAAGGAGCCCACAAGCTCGTGGAGAAGTCACTGAGGGCCACTGGTCACAAGTCATGACCCAGGAGAGAAAGGTTTTGCTTCAGTGTCCTCTCCTCCAGCCCTACTTCTTCATCTCATTCCCTAGAGTTAGGTACCTTGGCTCAGGTTTCTTCTACCAGGGCCCTAGGACTCTGAGATAGGGACACAGGTACAAAAAGCAGAGTCATTGGAAGGAGTGAGGGTCTCAGATTAAGGGTGGGGGCATCTGATGAACCCTCTTCTTCATGTGGTGGGCCTTGGGGAGGGTGTTGAGTACTGGGGAGCTCATAGCAAGCCCAGACATCCGGGCCTTATGAAACACCTTGTGTTAGTTAGGGCTTCTACTGCTGTGAAGTGATACCATGACTATGGCAATTCTTATAAAGAAAAACATTTATTTAGGGCTGGCTTGCAGTTTCAGAGGTTCAGTCCATTATCATCATGGTGGGACATGGCAGTGTGCAGGCAGATACGGTGCTGGGGAAGGAGTTGAGAATGCTGCATCTGGACTGGCAGGCAACAGAAAAGAGAGAGAGCCACTGGGCCTGAATGTCACACTAGACCTGGCTTAAGTTTCTGAGACCTCAAAGCTCACAGGCTAATGACACACTTCCTCCAACAAAGCCACGCCTACTCTAGCAAGGCCACACCTCCTAACAGTGCCACTTCCTGTGAATCTGTGGGGGCCATTTTATTCAAACCACCATACATCTGGAGTAGGAAACTGAGAAGCCAATGTCATCACCTCCTCAGGAGACACAGCTGGATTTCCATGGGCACGTCTCAGTGAAAGGCTGCCTTGGGCCTGTTGGAACACTGTGTCCTTTAGAAGACTGTCTCCATGGCATGCCCCAGCTGGCCTTGGCAGGGATGTCCACGTGTGGAGGTGTCTATATCAGCTCAAGAGGAACAGGCCGGATCCTGATCCCCGACTTCATTGCTGGGGTCCACAGGACCCTTGCTGTTTCTGTTGCATGTGGGGACACATTCTTTTCATATACCAGGATAATACCACTGTTTCTCTTGCTCTGGTCTTTACTATATAAGTCATTTTTGTCAGATCTTAAAGATGTTTCATTTGGTCTTCTGTTTCAAATCTGATGCCGGCCCCCTTTCTGATTTAGTAATTAGCCCGCTGTCCTTACGACAAACGCTTGCCTGGGGCTGGGGGAAGGTTCCTGGTTAAGAACCCTTGCTGTTTATGCGGAGAGCCTAAACTCAGTCCACAGCAGCCACACTGGGAGGCTGACATCTGCCTGCTGTAATTCCACCTTCACACGCTCAGGTGCCTGTGGGTCCTGTGGGCACATGGCATATACTGACATAGACACATATACCTAAATAAAAATAAAATGAGAGATGTTTGATGAGCCCCTGGCAGATAAGCATTGTGAAGCATCTTCATTTCTTCTGCAGTACACACCAAGCCTCTGGTATGCGCCAGACACTACGCTAGGGTCTGGGGATGCAATGGTGTTGTAAATGCTTCCCGGGAAAGCCTATAGTCTCTCAGGCTCTCCCTACCCCCCCCCCCCGTGTGTGCTAGGAGGGGGGGAAAAGCATGGAATGGTATCAAATTTCTATAAGCACGGAGAAGACACATCCCATCACGCTGGTAGTTTAATGCACAGACGAGTGAACAGGTTTAGGTCAGAGATGATTGGCAGAGACTTCTGTCCCACATAAGAGTCCTGAAACTTCCAGCAACGTTCTTTATTTCTGAGTGTCACTTGTCTAATCAGCCACCCGGGAAGAGTAATGGTTCTCGCTTGTCAGGGTTGCTATGAACAATGAGATGACAGCATGGTGTGCAGTAGTTCTTAACCTTCCTGACGCCACAACTCTTTAATACAGTTCCTCATGTTGTGGTGATCCCCAACCATAAAGTTATTTTCATTGCTACTTTATAACTGTAATTTTGCTACTATTATGAATTGTACTGTAAATATATGTGTTTTTCAATGGTCTTAAGAGAGAAAGGGTCGTTTGACACCCCAAGGGGTCATGACCCACAGGTTGAGAACCACTGATATAGAGCATCTTCTATCATGTCTGAGGACCACCAGTACTTAGGAATAAACACTCAAAGCGTGGAGGGGTGGTTCCAGGTGGTGGAGAGCGCTTGCTGCTCTTCCAGAGGACCTGAATTTGGTTCCTACCACCCACATCAGGTGGCTCACACCTATTTGTAGCTCTAGCTCAAGGGAATCTGATGCCATTTTCTGGCCTCTGCAGCTATCTACACTCATGAACACATAACCACACACATTTACATACATGTAATTAAAAATAAAAGTAATAAACACGCCCTTAACAGGTGAGTGATCACTATTCATCCAGTACTGGCTCAAGAACTTTTTTTTTTTTTAAATTCTTTCCCACTTTATAACAAACTTTTCAAGAGGGAATAAATACTATAAAGGTTGGTGAGTAGTAGCTGTTATTAATGAAGTGGCTATTGTTTATACGTGACCACTTTCTATTATCTATCTTGATAGGTTTTGGCCTTCCTACACATTCTTCTCAGCTTGTGTTCAGTAGTTTTCGTAAAAATGGAATTTGCTTTTCTCTTGACTTGAACTTTCCAGCCATCATTTCATCTGCCTACCACCAGATGGCAGGATATAGTAGTTATTAATATTTTAATTTCAAGGCAGGCACACACTTGGTATCGGGAAGCCTCAGAAACACAACAATCGGGTTACAAGCAGTACAGGTGCTTGCCATGGTAAAGTTTGCCAGCAAAGGACATGGTAAATATTCCAGGCACATCTGTCACGTTAGTTCTACTGGCCACGGTACAATGACTCTTGTAGCTCTGGCCAGGCAAGGTTTTATTCCTTAGTCTATCAAGACCACGGTGGGGTGAAAAGGGCTTAAAATCCTATGTAGGCCCCCCTTCACAAGAAACTACTCATGAAACCCTGCCATATACTTCTGTGGCTGAGCGAAGAAGGAACTTGTGGGGTATGGAGACTTCTAGACCTTTTGGGATTCTGTGACTCTCCATCAGGGCTGTGTATGAGCTGGTCTGGAGTCCCTCCTTCCAGCTGAGGGTCTATGGCTATGAACTGGGAGGTAAAGATCTACCCTAAAGTTAACAGGACCCAACTGGAAGGGTTTGGAGGAAAAGCCTCTTCAGTAGACTCTAGAACATTATGGGCAAAAGACACAATGGGGAATAAAATGGAACAAAAGGCATACAGAACTGCCCAGCTCTGAGAGAGACCAGCAACCTCTCAGCTGCCCTGTGGGGTTGTTTTAGGAAGCCATTGAAAAGCTGTGCCCTGTTCCCTGGATTGTAAATTCCTGAGAGTTGGTGCTATCTGGAGTAGAGGGAACACAATTTCTCATAAAGATATTCTCTCTCTCTCTCCCCCCTACCTCCGTCCCTTCCTTCCTTCTTCACCTCATGCATGAGTGTGTGTGTGTGTGTGTGTGTGTGTAAAGAGAATGAAGATTTCTGGTAGATACAGCAGCAGAGGGCCCTGAGTTGTATTGATCCACCTGAGTCTGAGCGGAGCCCAAGAACCTGCATTTCTTACCAGCTCCCAGGTGCTGCTGTCTGGGGGTCACAGGTTGGTGACAGCTACTCCATGGCTTCAAAGAAGCTGAGGCAGTTTTAGTTCCCTGTGTTGCTTTGTCTCTGGTTGGGTCAGGCCAGCTTTATTTTAATGGGGGAGATCGGTATCTTAACACTGTCGCCTGGTGGGTCCCTAGAAAACAATGAGGCTACTACATGGTGCTGAATCCTTTTAGGGATCAAAGATGTGACCCAAACCCAGTTAGCCAACATAATAACTTGGTCAGAAACCAATACGTCATTACCACTCTCAACCCCAACACAAAGTCAGGCAATTATCTTAAGACTTTAAAATTTTTGTTCATTTTCAAAACTAAGTTTTAGAACACTTTATTTTAACTTTCCTTTGCTTCCTTTATTTTGACATAGTCTTATTATGGAGCCTGGGCTGATCTTGAACTTGCAATCCTCCTACCTCCGTCTTCTAAATAGAGAGGTAACAAGTATGCTTTATCTGACTCCACTTCATAGCTCCTCCTCCTCTTCTAAGCCCCACTAAGAAGCAGCGGCCACTTTCCTTCCTCTGCAATCACTCCCAGAGCACCTCACTTCTGAAGTAATTGTGCAAGTTTTGCACATCAAGCAGTTCTCCACCTCGGCATGCCAGCTGGGTGTAACACAATCCAACCAACTTTTTGCCCTAGCTGCCCTGATGTAGCATCAGATGCCAGAAATTAAGGACCAAGGCCACAAGGCTGCCCCCCCACCCCTGCCACTTCACATGCTGGTTACAAACCCTGAACATGTGGCCAAGCAGTCATAAACCAGGGTTTTCAAGGGACTCAATAGTTTGTTTGAATGACTCACAGAACAGGGAGTAATTATTAGGATACATTTACTGGCTTGTTACAAAGGATATTTTAGAGAATTGGATGAGAAGTCAGATGATACAGAACAAAGGCAAGGTCTAAGATGGTCACAAGATCAGAGACTTCTGCCCTATGGAGCTGAGGAGCACCACCCTCTCAGCACACAGGGGCATTTATACACTTTTTGGCAAACCTACTCCCTGTGGGTTTGTGGAGTTCAATCTCTATCTTATTTTCAGTATCTACCATCAGCTCCAACATACGCATACATACACACACACACACACACACAAAGAGAGAGAGAGAGAGAGAGAGAGAGAGAGAGAGAGAGAGAGACAGACAGACAGACAGACAGACAGACAGAGAAGAAAGAGAGAAGGAACAGAGAAACAGAGAGCGATCAATAGATGATATTGAACTAACCAAAACCTCTACTTGGTGCTATGGTGATTGTAACATCCTGAGGCTATCCAGGGAACCCAGCCTCAGTAGGATAAACTCAGTATCATAAATCCAAGCGTGGTCAGCAGGGTTCCTTTTGTCAAGAGGCCCCTGGGACTCAGGAAATCTCAGGGGCGTTTGGAGCTCTGTGCCAGGAACCAGAGACAATGATCAAATCTATTTGTGTTTACTGTAACTCCCTATATGATTTTATGTGAGCTTTGACCAGCCCTTTTGGTGAAACAGCCTTAGAAGGGAAATTGGTCATAAAAAAATAAAAGGGGATCCCTGATGGATCAAACAAAGCAGACATGCTGCAAAGACTGGTCATGCTGAGCTTCATCTGTGACTTAGACCAGAAGCTAGCATGTGGCACTTACCTATAAACTGGCACTTCAGAGTCTAAAACAGGAATGTCCTGAGTTCAAGACCAGTCTTGGCTACATGAACCATGTCTCTAAAAATAAAAAATATAATATAACAAAGAATACTATTTGAACTATACATGTTAAGTGGGGGGATCTTCCTTAAGATTTTAAAAATCACCTCAAGAAAACTGTTTGCTAAAAACTCTTCAAGGTGCACCAGTCTGTGATATTAGCAGATGTAATATCATCGAGGGGTCATAGCCTGGGTCCACCTAAAGCTGTGCTGTTATTGTTATGCCACCGTGATTCTCTCTAAACATATTTAGTCTGGATGGCATCGTCTCCGGGTTCTTCTAAGCAACAGGGTTCTATCCAATAGCAGAAATTTGGGGAAGCATCTAATGTCACCGAAGGAAGTCCGTGGTGATATATGAGGTTATGTGGTGATTAGCTACACTGTCTATCAGAGCTCTCTGTATCACTTCCAACGGATGCAGTTGACTCTTGGTGTCTGTGGGGTTTTCAGCTATAGATTCTGCCACCTACTGCTGCTGGAGAGTATTTAGGAAAAGCTATTACGTGGTTGTTGACACAGACTGTTAGCTGTTACATGGGTTGACACAGACTGTAAGCTGTTACATGGCTGTTGATACAGACTGTGTAGTCACGCCTCTAATGGTTGCATCTGGAGTGAACGTGTGGAAACGTGTTCATTCTTCCCTAAATAATACAGAGTAATAACTGTACAAAGCATTCATATTGTGATAGATGTTACAGATCATCGAGAGACTGGAAATCCTAGAAGCAAGGCCACCACCTAAAGAATAAAGGATATGGGAGGACGTATGTGGATATAGGTAAATACTACACCATTTCATGGAAAGGGCTGAAGCAAGTAGGGATTTGAGACCCATCCTCCATGGATACCAAGGGACAGCTCTTCCATCAAGGCCAGTGGAAAATTTGTATCACCCACTCTAAGAGTTGTAGGTATTTATCTTAAGCAATTGAGTTGGAGCCTCACAAAGGCCTTCCTGTGCCTACTGAAAACCATCCTCACTAATGGGGCCCAACACCTGCACCAGCAGCAGAATGCCTTCCACACCCCGGCAGATGGAAGGGGTACCTGAACTTTTTCACTAATGTCACTCACATCTGTTGGTGATACTGAGGGTTCCCTAAGATCACTAAGCATGGCATGAAGGTCCTATGTCCCTTACACTGTCTCTCGGGGAAAATTTGGGGTATTTACTAAAGCGGGTTGGAGGAGGTTGGAAGGAATTGAGGGAACCTGTCCTGAAGTGACATTACAGGAAAAGCATCCTGGGGTCGGAAAGGAAAGAGAACTCAGTAGAGATGAGTACAAGAGAAAAGCCCTCTCTAACCACCCATGGCTCCACCCCTGGCTTCACCTCTGTGACCTGCCTGACACAAGGCACTCAGCAAGTGTGCTAAGCACATCACATGACCCTTGTTCTTTCAGAACTCAAGAATAGCAATTGTCAAAAGGCTATTATTTGCTCATGTAGCCCATCTTCCTTGAACAATGTAATAGGTAAGGCCCTGAAGGGAACAGGAACACCTCCTTTCAAACCAAGGGAAATCCTACATGGCATGTGGTCATTTGGTTATGCAGCTACGGGAAAAACTGAGAAGCAAATGAGACAATGAGGTGACGCAGATCGTCAAAGCAGGTCCATCTTTCCACCTGCTGTGATTTGACTATTTCTCCTCTCTCCAATTCGTGTTGACCTTTAACCCCAGTGCAACAGTGCTAGGGGTTGTGGATTCTAGAGAGGTGCTGCCAGGGATAGTGGAGTACTATGGCTATCAAGGGAGTGGGCTCCCGATGAGACTCATTAATTTTCATCTCACCTCCCAGTTTAGAAATCTAGTATCACATTTGCATATGACCTTCCCAGTGCATTCTTTTTCAGCCTAAACTTAAATAGATTTGTTTTATTGGTTATTAGATGAGAGTCCTGGGGGCTGGAGAGCCTAATAAAGCTTGAAACAAACAGAACCAGTTACACGACACCTTTGAGCATGAGAAATCTGCTGTACTAAGAGATGGTGGCCTGACCTTATTATTTAGAACCTACAGTTGATGGGATGGTCCAGGATGTAGCCATGAAAGGAGATTGACATGTAGATGAAATGAGGTCCTGGACACACTTGGGCCCATAGTATTGAATGATGGCAGAGTGGCTACAGGCCAGGTCCTCACACTGTCAGACTGAGTGGCAGTAAGAATAGACAGGCCAATGACATGAATCTGAAAGGATGAAAGAACTCTGCGGAGATGGGACAGCATGATGGTCTAGAACTTTCCAGAAGGAGCAAGGATAACGGCTACACCACAGCTGAGATACATAGAGTAGGGTAGTAACAGGCCGGGTGTCTAGAGCTGAAATGGAGGAGATGGTCCTACAAGTTAGCTGGCACAAGGAGGAGAGTCAGAAATAAATGAAAAGAAAATGCAGTTAGTTGCTTGGATCATTTCTGTGACAAATACCTCTTTAAAAGGAGGAAGGATTTATTGTGACTTAGTTTTCTAGCCTCAGTCCAGGTTTAGCTGATCCCCTGTTCTGGGCATGAGGTCAGGCAGAAGATCATGATTGTGGGAACATATGCCAAAAAGCAGCCAGGACACAGAGAGAGTCAGGAAGATGCCACTGCAAGATAGAGTCCCCAAGGATTGACCTACTTCCTCCTGCTAGGTATTTCCTCCTAAAATGTCCAGCACCTCCCCAAATACCTCGACCCAGCTGGGTGGGTACCAAGCCTTCCACGCGTAAGCCTGAGGGATGCATTTCATATTCAAACCGTAGCAGAAGGTATAATCCAGGACCTGGTTCCTCACCTGAGGGATACACAGGAGTCTCCCGAGGGCTGGGCATTGCAGGTAGCTTCTGATGCCCTAAATAAGATGCATTCCTAACAAATTCCTAGGGGCCTGAAGTCCTGTGAAGACACTTAGAGCCAGTGTGCTGGGGGGAGGGGAGTGAATGGCACTGGAGATGTCCCAACTGGGCGAGTGGGAATCTCTCACTGTGAAGATTTGGTTGGTTTGCTGTCTCATCACACACATTTTTAATTCTCTTCCCAACAATAAAAGTAGGAAATAATCATGAGGAGCTGCAGAGGGAGCCAAGACGAAGGGACTGAGTTCAAGGCCCAGGTCAAGCCTCCTGTGGCAAAAGAAGAGAACCGATTCCTATAAGTTGTCTTTTGATTTCCACATGGCACATGTGCACACACACATATAAAATAAAATAAAAATTTAAAGATGTTAAAACCACAAAATAGCAAGAAAAAGCTTTAAATCACGTAATTGAAATCTGAATGAGTCAAAAAGAAGCCGACTTGGGGACTCGCTCTGTCCACTGACTTCAATGTTACACGAAACAAAAGAGAATTAATGAAAAATGTCAAGGACAGACCACCCCACAGCGCATGAAATGGAAAATGCCAGCTTACCTGCTGGGGAGCTTGTCCATTAGGCTTGTACGGCGTTTAACTTCTCTTCCTGCAACAACAACAAAGCAGAAAACTGAGGGATACTTGTTGCCCCATTTTCACAGCAGGCTGCAAGGGAAGGTGACAGAAGATGGCATTTCCCGAGGGGCGAAGGGCAGTGATGTTGCCCTGGGGTTTCTGGCCTGGAATGGCTCAGGCGGGCAAGAGGTCCAGGGTTTGTTAGGCCTGACTTGGCAGCCCAGCTCCAGGCGCTTAGCAATCAATCAACAATTAACTAACATCTCAGTGTTCCCATTCATAAAATGAGATTGTAATGAGATTTAAATGGCATAACATGTAAGCTGTTCACCACACACTGGGCATGTTGAACTTGTTCACACTATGGACTACATCTGAACATCTGAAGGCTTGTGTTCCCTTCAGAATTCAGATGCTGAAACAATCCCCAGCATCAAAAAGGGTGGGGCCCTTGGGAAGAGAGGGAACATGAGGGCAGAGTCCTTACAAAGAGGCCCCAGGGAGCCCCATTGGCCTAGAAAAAGGCCATGAAAGATCACCATGAAAAGATGGCTATCTAGGACATAGGAACTTAGCCGAAACCAGTCTGCTAGAGCCTTGATCTTAGACTTCCCAGCCTCCAGAACTGTGAGAAAGATATTTCTGTTGTTTACAAACTGCTCAGTTCAGGGTGTTTTGTTATAGTAGCTTAGACATATTAACATACTTGTGGATAGTGCTCATAAACACTGCTTAGCAATATGTCTCCACTCTGATGGACAGTTTCAACTAAGGAAGGAGGAGAGAGAGAGAGAGACAGAGAGAAAGAGATAGATAGATAGATAGATAGATAGATAGATAGATAGATAGATAGATAGAGATGAATTAAACTAAATGAATTTGCTCCTTGGGGATATATCAAGCAATGCTTCAACTAGTAAAAGTATAAATGTTAAATAAAATACATAATTTAGAAAATATCTTTACTTATAGTGAAAATGGTGTATAGAATTTAGAAGGCAAAGAAACGTTCAGATTTTCACTTCTCTATTTAGTAAAATACTTCACTATATACAGACACGGTTTAGGACTCACTTTTATTCTGCTTTTAAGTAACTAAGAAGATAATGAACTCTAACCTACCATCTAACACCAGACGGTTACACATTCAGTGATGCGATCTCATATTCTGTTAGCCATGTCTTTTTAGTCAGTATCTATTTTTATTATATAGTAGCTCCCTAAAAATTGAAAACATTAATTGAATATCCCTCATCTGATTGTTCTTAACTTTTACTACACTTTTACTTTTAATTATTTATCACGGGCATTCTGAGTACATTCTGTCCTTTTTGGTAAGGACAGCATGAGTAAGGTAAAGTGTATGCCTTCAGGGAGCAATCCATCTATACTGGGAGAGCAAGGCGGCAAGAAAGCTTACGCATAACTCCAATGGTCTGTAGTGCATAAATAATACCGGCCATATCTCGGAGACTCAGCACTGAGAGACTGTACCACTGGGCTACTCTGAGATGCTAACGTTCTGAGTCTGGTGATGGCCAGTTACAACAGGAAGGCCTGTAGGCAGACTGAGGCATGACAAAGAGGAAGCAAGGGCCACTGTTTACTTAGCCAACAAAGAATTCTGAACTCCTGCTTTGTGTTAAGGTACCAGGAAGCTGTGCTGTGTGGCTTGTGCTACAGAGTGACAGCCTCCTGGGAGGGGGAATGCGTCTTCTGGAGTCTTGATGTTTATTTGTTTATTTTTAAATTTTTAAAATTTCATTTTACATTCTATCCACAGTTCTACCCCGCCACCCTTCTCCTTCTCCCCCCACCCCTGCCTCTCCTCCAGCCCTCCCCATCCACTCCTCCCAAGGGGTAAGGGCTCCCATAGGGAGTCCACAAAGTCTGGCCCATTAAGGTGGGGCAGGACCCAGCCCCTCCTTCGTGCATTAAGGCTGAGCAAGGCTTCCCACCATAGGGAAGCTCCAGCAAGCTAGCTCACGCACCAGGGAGAGATCCTGGTCCTACTGCCAGGGTCCCTCAGATAGTCCAAGCTTCACCACTGTCTCCCACATATGGAGGGCCTAGCTAGGTCCCATAGAGGCTCCACAGCTGTCGGTCTAGAGTTGCTGAGATTCTATAAGCTTGGTTCAGCAGATTTCTCCATCATGATCTTGACCTCCCGTGCTCATATATTCCATCCTCCTTTTCTTGGATTGAATTCCCGGAGCTCGGCCTGGTGCTTGGTTGTGGATCTCTGTATCTGGTTCTGACAGTCGCCGGATGAAGGCTCTGTGATGATAGTTGGGGTATTCACTAATGTGATTACAAGGGAAGGCCAGTTCAGGCTTCCTCTCCACTATTGCTAGGAGTCTTAGTTGGGGTCATCTTTGTGGATTCTTGGGAATTTCCTTAGCACCAGGTTTCTCTCCCTAACCTCATCTATCCTCTCCTCTCTCTCTCTCTCTCTCTCTCTCTCTCTCTCTCTCTCTCTCTCTCTCAAGATGTCTCTTTCATTGCTCTCCCACTCCATCCTTCTCCCAAAGAGCCAATCAGTGAGGAGCCTGGAGGAGCCAAGGGTTTTCACTTGGGCAGGTCTGCAGTACTCCATGGAGAAAGAGTGGAAGAAGGAAGGCAGCTCCACGTGGATGGACTGAAAAGTTTGGGGCCAAAGAAGCAGAACAAGCAATGGGGATGTTTGAGAGAGGAGGCCCCAGCAAGGGCTCAGGGCTGAGGGCCCCAGCCTTATTTCCTGGTGTGGTATCTCAGAGGAATTGATGATGTCATGTTTCTGCTTTGAAAAAGATATTGAACTATCTGCTGGAGGCTACTCTTCAACGTCCACAGCTTTGCAGGGAGACATTACTGAGTCAAGCAGGGGCTAAGGACTAAAAACATGAAAGGTCAATAGGTCACTCTCCTCGACCCACCTTTGGGCATGTCACATGCGGGTAGACAGATGTTACAACTAGAGACAGAGCTTCATGGGAAACAGCTGGAAGCAGGCAATTAGAGTGACAGGTATGCGTCCATCTGAGCCAAGGATAGACCCCTTGAGAGAGCAGCGTTTAAACTACAAGGGCTGGAGAGATGGCTCAGCAGTTAGAAAACTTGCTACTCTTCCAGAAGACCTGAGCTGGGTTCCCTGCACCCACATTGGGCAACTCACCATGGCCAGTGACTCTGGCTCTAGGTGATCTGTCTGATGTCCTCTTCTGGCTTCCTTGGCCTATGAATTTAAGTCAGGATCCAATACACGGGTGGTATCTGTCTTGTCCAGCATAGTTTTCATCAAGCCCCTCCTGGGCAGGGGTCCTTGAATGGCTAGGTGCTGCCCGTCAAGTCATTACAACCCTCAGCTATGCCTCTGAGGCCTCCGTTACGCAACACTCACGGCTTTCCCCAATAATCTCTGAAGCTCTACCCAATTCTATTTCCAGCCAGCAGGGTGGGTTTCAAAGGCTTCCAAGCCTTTACGCATCTTATCTTCTTCGGGGCCTCCTTGCCCATCAATACTCTGAAAAATTCCCTTTATGCTTCAAGACATAAAGCTTACAATCAAAACATAAATAAATAAGTGTGAGACCTGGTGATGTAATACAGATGATTGGCAAAGTGCTGTTCACCTGTCGGAACGTTCCAGAGCTGCACAGTCCCGTAATGGTAACTGCTGGCCACGTGTAGCTCTTTTAATTTAAATCACTGAGAATTAGATACAGTTAGATGCTTGGTTTCCCAGTGGTACTACCCAGCCACACTGCATGCATGTGCTTAAAAAGCTGTGTGAGGGTAGATGCTAACTTATCGGCCACTGGGGAAAGAGCACATCGAGTGTTCTACTGGCTAGAGTTCTTATAGTGATCTTTTCCCCACCCAGCACATTCGAGGACATTAAACCCCTAGAGGCATCATGTCCCTTGTCTGTTGGTAAGCAGTTTTGTATTGCTTGGTATTTCCCAGCCACTGCCCACGGAATAGACTCTGTACTCTGTCTGCTGTTTAGTTCCCAGGTGGAGCCACGCCTGAGCTGAGAACTCAGTGAGTCCACTTCCGGACTCCCAGCGGACGTCGGGCAAATGTGGCTAGTGGCTCAGTTTGCACACCTTTTGCAAAGGTACTTTCATCAGAAAGACGGGGTTAGCCCTACAGCCAGAAAGTTCTGAACTGGAATCTTAGCGTGTTGCCTGGAGCAGATCTCTCAAGCTCTCTATGCCTCTGCTCCTTCAGTTGAGGTTTGCACGTCACGGGCAACTCAAGATTGGCAGGTGATTAGGTACCGATATGGTAGCCGCCATTCCCGTTGCCGCTTCTTGCCTGCATGCAATGAGGAGGTTGGTCTCTAGGAGGCCCTCTTATGGAAGCAGGCTGGCACTCCTTACTTCTCCTGTTCCTCACTACTGAATTTTCTGGCTTTTTCTTCAAGAGCTCAAGTACCTATCACAGGAAGGGGAATTTTTGCTTAAAGAAGGGTGAAGGAGATGGGTGGTGGTGGCGCACACCTTTCGTCCCAGCACTCAGGAGGCAGAGGCAGGTGGAACTCTGTGAGTTCGAGGTCAGCCTGGTCTACAGATGGAACTCCAGGACAGCCAGAGATGTTACATAGAGAAACCCTGTCTCTAAAAACCACCTCCCTTAAAGGGGGGGGGAGGAGAGAGAAGGAAGAGGTGCTAATATTTACTAGAGGACATGTTTACATGTCGGGGTCAATGACAGGCTCACACATAGGTATCAGTCATTCCACAGACCCTCCCCGTGAGGCCTGGGGAGAGTGGAAGGACCTGAGGATGGTATGTGGGGAAGGCTTGCGGGTGGTGTCAAGGAAGCTGGGTAGGATTCGAAATTAGAAGATGAGCTCAGGTTAGATCGGGACGGCCTTGAATGCCAGGCCTCGAGACTGGCAGTCTATAACTGGTGGCCCCATGCTGGCTTCCCTGGTGGGCATGGCGGAGGGGAACTGAGCCAGCCGTGACTTAATTGTAGATTGTTTTTTGCCTCAGTTTTTCATCATAGCCTTTTTCTTTAACTTTCTGTTCTCTTCACGAGAGGGAAACTGATTTCTTTCCAAAAGGCATTACATTCTGAACATGATAAGCCGAGTTGGCACCCCGGCGCTTTTCCTGGTAATTGGCAAACACATTCAGGTTGGGCCTCTGTTTTCCTTTGATGGCCTCCCACCCCCAACCCTAAGCAAGGCCAGTATCTGAACAGAAAGAAAAGATCTCACGCAGGGCTCTTTTCTCCCAACAAGCTTTGCAAGCTTTGCAACATCTTCCTTGGATACGGTTCAGCTGGGGGCCTTCCCTGTATTCCAAGAGGAATTCCTGGTCCTCACAGAGGGGTCTTTGTTGTCGGGGGTTATGAGAAGCTAACCGCTTGCTTCGCACAAGGAAGTATCTTTTCCTTGTGTGAAGTCATGATCAAAGAGGACCGTGAGTGAAAGCCGGAGAACAAAGCCGCGATTTACATCTAGACCAGCTACAGTGGAAAGGGCGGCCCTGCTCCAGCAGAACCCAATCAGCTCAGCATGGAGCCTGACTTTTACTCATCTGCTGGTGGAGATCATTTTCTAAGATGTATTTATTTTTAACTTGTGTGCATGAGTGTTTGCCTGCGAGTGTGTTTGCACACCACGTGCGCACCATGCCTAAAGAAGCTAGAAGTCTGGCCAGCCACCCCGGAGCTGGAGGTATGGATGCTTCTGAGCGGCCATGTGGGTGAGAACCACATCTCGGTCCTCTACAAGGGCACCAAGTACTCCTAACTGCTGAGCCAGCCCTGATGGATATTAAAATTTAGTACTTAGCATTTTGTACTTGGATTTTTTGTCTTGTTTTCCTGCGTCCATGTGTGTGGTATGAGTGTATGTGTCTATGTATGCACGTGTGTGAATGTACCTGCGTGTACACATGAGTGTGGAGGCTAGAGGTTTATATCAGTGCCCTCTTCTACCATCCTCCACTTCTCTGTGTAGCAGAGCTTTCTGATTAGCTAGGCTGGCCAGCCCCAGAGCACCTCTCACATTGTGTTTAGGTCCTTTCCTTAATCTAAATGCCAGGACAGAACCCTTTCTAGGAAGTGAAACCCACACGATTTTACTTATAAATAGCCTTATTCCTTTGGCTTCCTCCAGTAATATGTGTGCACATATATATGCGCGCATATATTCATACATATATGCACACATATATATGCACACACACATACTCATATACATACATATATTTTTAAGCACAAAATCCTCTGTTCACAGACATCTCAGCTCTTGTTAAAAGTCTAAAAGAACTTGTTTGAGTTACATGGCAAAATCTGCTTCAAAAAGCAAAAATAATATATGTATATATTTACAGATATAACAAATATACATGTAAAATAGACACATATACACATACATAATAAGCACACAAAGTTTGGGGAAAAGCAGGGAAAAAAAGCTTAGCTGTAGTCAGAGCAAGCTAAACCTGTGTTATGTGCTCAATTTTCTCTCCATGGTGTGTCAGCTAATTTTTATGAAGCTATGACCAAAAATCCCCCAGAGAACAAGTGTAGGGCTTCTGGGGGCTTGGTCGGAGCATCATGTTGGCAGATGCATATGGTAGAGGCTGATCTACTCATAATGGACAGAGAGTGAGGAAGGGAACAAGAATAACCTTAAGAGACACCCCCCTGCCTCCCATCTCCCTCACGTGCCTCCCCTCTTCCCCGCGTGACCTACTTTTTCCAACTAGACCCTAGCTCCTAAAGTTCCCAGAATCTCTCCAGTACAGCTACCACCTTGGGACCAAACATTTAGCACATGAGCCTGTGAGGGGAAATTTCATGTTCAAATCATAACATATGGTATATTTTTATGTCCAATTGAAGGTCAATTTTATATACTATATAAGCAACTTCATGTCCTACCCTCCTCGTGCAACATGGCACATCTGTCTTCTTCCATGACCATCTCTGCTGGCTGTAATGAATGTTATAAGCAGCTACAAACTATTCCAAGGGTGACCCCCAGCCAGTTCACTAACCATTCTTCTCTAGAGCCTGGCCTTTTGGACACTTTCTATTGTCGGTAACGTTCCTGCACTTTTCAAGTTCAAAGTTTATAGGGTTATCAATACTATATGTATCTGATGTGTGCTGGTTCTCCACCCTGCCCCCCAAGACACGAAAGTCAAAGAACAATTTAGACAGAAGAACCTTGGGAATGGGAGAGGGACAAGGAAGGGTAAGACTATGTCTATGTAAATATGATCAAAGTACATTATGTATATATATGAAAATGTCATAATAAAACCCACTATACATAATTAGTATATGCTAACAAAACATAAAAAGTTTTCCATTTTCATATGGATCAGCTATCTCATCTTAGATGCCCTGTCAGGGGAGCACATAAACAAATAAACAAAAATCCCACTTTGCACACCCTCAAAGAGCAAAATTTCAAGAGGTCGAAACTTTGCTAAAGTTGCTCTTTTAGCATCCTTTGTGATGAGTTAGGTAAAATGGCTGTCCTGATAAAGAACCTGACATAATCTCAATATTTAAAGCCTGAAAACAAAACCCTTCTGCCTGGCACCGGTACGAAAATGTGCACTGTAAGAACTCTGTCTGCAAAGCTAGCTACTTTCCGAAGGGAGTAAGAGCTTTGCATGCAAGGTTTGTCTCCATTAGAAGCCCACTCATCCTTGAATCAAATACAACTTGCTCAGGTATTATTTTTATCCCTTCCTCTTAAGAATTCAACTCCCAGGGAAGGAAAACAGTTTCCCAGAAAATACTGCATGCATTCCTGGCTGGTTATCTCTCCACTCGTCTCTTCTCCTGCCCTCTCCTCTCTTTTCTTTCTCCCCTCTCCACTCCATTCCCCACTTTCATTTAATGACAAATGGTAGATTTTCATGCGTACAAACTGGGAAGGAGGGAAATTCTCAAAATTCTGCTGCTCAAAGAACATTAGCTTATTTCTATGGGAGAAGCAACCAATAGCCCCACCTTCAACAGTGTGGAATGTGACACGGAAACAGCTTGTGGGAACCGTTTAAGATGAATTAAAGTAGACAAATAACTCAGCCTATAAAAACAAGCCCTGCAACCCGCAGATCACAAGGGCACCTCCAGAAAGTGGCTCAAGGTGTAAGCAAACCAAATCTAGGAACTGATAAAATCTTCCTTTTAATTCACTCTAAGTAAACATAGGGACAGCTAAAATGACTACATTTTAATCCTTAACATTTTCTTAGCAGAACACACTAATCTGTGAAGTATATCCATTTACTGTTCTTCATGGGAAAATCTTTATTCTATAAGCCAGAGATGGCTGGAAATGGATTGTCTTTTCTTCATGTTAGGGGTGCCTGTGCAGCAAAGCAGGAGACTTCACTACAACCTGCTTTTGGGTTGTTTGTAGATCTCTTGACAGAATTTGCTCTTAATAGAGGAAACATATAGAAAATCCCATACCAGACACAACCATCATATTTTTTTCCATTTGTTTGTTTGTTGTTGTTGTTGTTTTTAACCACGTTGCTATTTCAACTGTATTCAAAGTGATAATATTGGAAAGGTTTTCACTCTGTGGTTTAGGCAGGAGTAAAGTTTGCAAAGCAATTCTATCTTACAGGCAGTGGTGTGTTGGCAAATGTTTAACAACTGGTTTGACAGAAAAACAAAGATATTGACTATAAATAAGAAGTACAAAGCCTATGGCACACAAACACAAACACATGTCTACAGAATAAACTGGGGGTTGGGAGATGCACAGGGAAAGAGCACTTGCTATGCAAATATGAAGACCAGAGTCTAGATCCCGAGCACACACATGTAAAGCCAGGCACAGCCACGACACACACCTGACAACCTTGTCTCTTTCATGAGAGGCAGTGGCTGCCCAACTGACCCATGTGTGACCAGCATTGGAATCTAACATTTCACATTACCCCCACATGTGTATGTACACAGACACACCATGTAAACACGTGTATACACACACACACACATTGATTTAGTCTTTTTAGAATGACTGGAAGGGTTTTGTCACACTCTTCGTGCACAATGGACAGAACAGGAGTAGCTCTAACATGAATGCAGGTCGGTGCTTCCAGTTAATAGTTTAGAACAAAGAGAAAGGATGGCCATGTGTGGAAACTCACTCATTTGCTGATAACGTGAGCAAATCTTCGCCAAGCCAGCTCATTTTTAAAAATTAGGAAAAAAGTTCCTCATGCAGGTGTTTTTTGTTTGTTTGTTTGTGTGTTTTTTGGCATTTTCCTCATGAGATGGCAATAGATTCAATCTACTTTCAAGTTTAATTTAAAATAATATTTTCTTCATTACATTCCTAATCACAGGCAACAAAATAAAAGAAAAATCAAATCCTAATTCACTACATTTGTCGGTTTTCGCGGTGTAAATGTTCCCGGAGTGGCTGATTTGAAGCTTATGTTGAGGCCCTGAACACAAAGTTCAAAGGCAACATAGAGCACCCCATTCTAAAAGCCTGCCCCCAGCAGGCTCGGCAGATACAAAACCCTTGGTAGAAATGTTAAAACATTTTAGAAATAACTAGGTTTTGGGATTTACTGACTTCATTTTTAATATAATTTATTTAATTCCACTTTTAAATGCTTCAAATGTAAATGTTATTAAAATCTCAACAAGTTGTTGAAATTCCAGAGCCCGACAGCCAGCCAGTCCTGGCTAGTTGTGGCACAAGCTTGCCAGGTTTTGTGATTGAAGGGCAAAAGCACTTCCCAGGCAATTTTCCCTCAGCTACAGGCCACTAACCTCTCCATTAATAGTCACCTTAAGGTCTGACTTCCCCTGCTGTGAGTTAATCAGTCTCAGGAGGGTAGGGTGTTCCCAGGAGAAAGTTAACAGTGAAGAGAACCTGGGGAAACCAACTCAATGCGGCCTTGAGGAAGCACTCAGCTGCCCTTTCTGGAGACTGGAGAATGGTGACAATTGAGTTCCTGGGCAACCATAGATGGGAGTTGACACATACAAAGATGCAGGGATAGAGACTCAGATATAGCCCACCCTCAGCAACACGTGAAATGTTAGATTCCAATGCTGGTCACACAGGGGTCAGTTGGGCAACATTGCCTCTTCCGAAAGAGACAAGGTTTTCAGGTGTGTGTCATTGATTGATGGCTCTGAGGAAAGCCTGGTACATGGAGTTCTCACACCTGGCTAACAGGGTCACTGATTTTATCTCAAAAGTGAGCATATATAGGTGAGTTTCAGCACAGATCCAAAGAGTAACTTCCCAGGATCAGTATTTTATGTAGGGACCAAACAGAGTCCATTAGATACTGGAAGTTGAGAAGATTCAGTTGCAGGATTGAAGACATGGTTCAGAGGTCAACAGCACACTCTAGAATATACCTTTTGACCACATGGTGAACATACATACACCCAGGCACACAGGAATAAACATAGTTTTATTTTTTTAATCTTAAAAACAAGATTCAGTTGCTTTCTGTGTATTCAGCACAGACAACAGAATCCAAATTATATTTAAAATCAAGAAGACAAACACTGAAAAAACAAAACTAAAGAGTTTCTGAAACTTTCAAAAGTATCCCGTGCTACATAAATCATTAATGTTGGGATCCTTTCTTATTTCAATTTTTGTTTTTGCAGCAAAGGTTTAAGGAACAAAGGAAAACAATGTGAAGAACAAACAAACAAGCTTACATTAATATGTGAAGTCAAGGCAATAGGCTTGCTGTGTCGAGGAATGTGTCTGGGGTAAACTCCCAACAGGCCCTGCTGTAGGCAGCATGTGCAGTCTTTCCCCTTTAAATCAACTCAAGGTTAAGCAGAGATGACTGACAAAACCCCAGCCTTGAAGGTGCCAGCCTCTCCTGCCACCTCATGCACTTGAGGCACTGAGTTGTTTCCATTTCTCTTTTCGAGAACACAGTCTAAGAATAAACAACAAACAAAACAGCCCGCCTACGATTGTCATTAACCAAACTAGAGCTCAAGGAAATGAGAGAGTCTAAGACTTCATTTGTCCTTCATTTTATATACATTTATGGATTTTGTTCAGGGATGTCCAGGATTCACTGATAAGCCAGACAGTTTCAGCAAATAAGCACAAAAGGAATAAAAGAGCCACCAGGAATCTACCTATTTCTTCAAACAAAATAAATACATAAGTTTAATTTATTTAGGGCATCAACAGTATATAATCATATTGTTAGGAAGAAATCATGTGGCTTTCAAAGCTAGAAATATTTAAAAGTTGTTAATGGACAGAATTCACCGTATCTAGATCTAAAATGTTCCCACAACACATTTTCAGAGACAATTCACTATGCGTTTGCAGAGTTTAGCTCAAAAGTGTGTAGGGACATAAAGTGCTGATAAATTTAGTTCCAGTCAATTTAGAGATTTCAAATCATAGCTGTTTTGATGTAGTATTCCCCTCTGTATACTGTGAATATATTTAATTGCCATTGGTTGATGAAGAATCTGTTTTGGCCAATGGATTAGCAGAGTAAAACCAGGCTGGAAATCCAAACACACGCACACATGCGCGCGCACACACACACACACACACACGGGGAAAGAGAGAGAGAGAGAGAGAGAGAGAGAGAGAGAGAGAGAGAGTAGGCGAAGTCAAGGAGATGCCATGTAGCTGCTGAAAGAGAAGGATATGTCAGAGCCTTACAGGTAGGCCACAGCCTTGTGACGATACATATACAGGCAGAAATGAGTTAATTTAAGATGTAAGAGCTAGCTAGGAATATGCTAGAGTCATTGGCCAAACAGTGTTGTAATTAATATAGTTTCTTTGTGATTATTTGGTTCTGAGCAGTCAGGAAATGAGCAAGCAGTCTCTGCCTACATAACGGCATGCCAATGAGGGGCAACTATATCCACATAAAACCTGAGAGAGCTTGGAAAGAAATTCTAGACACAAAAGAACAAAGTCAAGCGCAACTTCTTGGTAGCCACATTTTTTCCCCAGATAAGCTCTGTTTGCTGGCAGCAAGAAGAGGTGTGTCTCCTCTAAGAGAAGGCTTCTTGACTCAGGATTAGCAGTAAAAGCTGCACAACTCCTTTAAAAAACAGCCACTTTCTTGTTCACTTTACCAGCAGAGTAAAGCCAGGCGGGGAGGTCTTGTGCTTACATGGGGTCTATGAGCAGAATGTTACAAATTGCTTAATGGAGATATAGATAGGCTGGGCCCCTGGAGCTGGGGCAGTGAGCTTGACTTGCAGAGCTGGTTCTGGTGATGAACATATTGGACTGGGCAGAGCCAAAAGGCAAAGCAGCCTTGGTCCTAGCCACACCCACTTAGCATTAAAAGAGAAAAGGTGCTCCTGGTCAGAAAATGATTACAGATAGGCAATAAAGACAGATTCAGATGAAAATAAACCTCTGAATGGATCACAGTATGTTTAAAAAATATATGTAGGCTTAGGAGAGAGAGAAAAAGACTATAAATAGACAGTAAAAGTATATAAAAGAGTACAGACAGTTGTAGATTAAAGAAAAATAAGCCATGTAAAGATGCAAAATACACAGAGAGTCTGGATTATGTATATTATTGTATTTTATTTGAAGTTTTTGGCTGCAGAGAGACACTTGATTCTGGGGCTGCTAAGCTAAACCAACATCTATATTTTAAAGGTATCTTGACTTCAAAATTTGTGCCTAGTATATATTGTTTTAGAAAAGAGGTTCTGTTTTTGTTTCCATGGAAGATGAGAATCTATGGATTTCTTCTAGGCTAATGTGGTTTGATGGAACAAACCCCATGAACCCTAAGAATACTTCACCCAACAATCAGTAGGAAGTAGTCTCAAGAACTATGTCCAAATTCCCAAATATTGTTTATGAATGTTTGTTTTCATCTAAAGGAGGTTGATTATAAATTGTTAATGTTCATAATCAAGATCTTTCTTAAGAATAAAAACTATGATATGATATAGAGATAAATACCGATACAAATTCAAAGTCAATTTTGTTACACTGTATATATACATATATATACATATACATGTATATATATACATATATATTACATATTTCTACTCCTGTTTAAGGTTTTATGTTTATACAGCTTTTTAAAAAATGTAATGTATAATTAAAAATTATAGATTTAATAGATATTCATTTATAATAATCAAACTTGTAGTCATGCTAGTTAGGTTTTCTAGATATACAGAAATATATTTCAGTTAGATAATCTTCAAGACTTCAAAGACCTACAGAATATGGCATTTAAAATGTTTTAATCACTTAGACTTTTCTTGACAGTGAGACCTGTCTGCTTCTGGAAGCACCAATTCCTTCAGAGAGGTTGATGGGTATTGAAAAACTCATTATGGAATTTGCCTTCAATGTGGTAAGTCTAGCTATTTGGGCAAGGAACTGCTCTTGCCTGGATTGCTTGATGTGTATGAACTGGATAAGCAGGACCCACAGAAAAATGACTGCTGAACTTTCCAAAAGATGGGTTGGTCTTTCAGGGTTCCTGCTTCACAGAAGAAACTACCAGACATTCTGCAGGACACAGAAGAAAGCAACTGATGAACTTTGCCATTATAAGGCAGAACAGATCTTTAAATTTCCTGCTTCATGGAAAAGTCTGCCAGATACTATGGGCCTATAGGCTGAAGATGGATGCCCCAACATTACAGAAAACCTTTGGGTGACTGTCCAGGCAGCAAGATGTTTCTGTCAATTCTAGAGTTTTAGAAGTTGCTTACAATGCATTTCTTGTTTACTTAGGTAATAGTTATTCTTCTGGGGTCTTTGAAGAGTTGAAGATAGATAGTTATAGTTATAGTTTTCCTTAGTTATGATAAAAGATACATTAGATATAAAATTTTAGACTCTCAAAGATAGGATAGATGATAGAGTATTTTCCTTAATTTGCCAAATGAAAATGGGCTAAATATTGTAACTATAATTCTTGCTTAATAACTGTTTTGTGTATATAATTTTACTGTTTAAATTAAAACCTTCCTTTTATTTAGACAGAATGGCTCCTAAGCAGCTTCCACCAAGTATACTCTCTGGAGTTCACTCACGGGCCTCCTATAATTATGTGGCCATATGGTGTATGTACAAATATGGGGTTTTGTTTATTAAACCTCAGGGATAGCAAGAAATGTACACTTCAAATAGCCTCTTATCAAGATGGTCACACTAGAAGTGGTTGATTAAATGATAACTCAGATATCCACTGATTAAGTTATGAACTAATGAATGGCAGAAATGGCTTTCTATTTATGAAATTAAAGTCCTACTAATCAGGAAACTCAGTTTAGGAAATAAATACCACTTGTGGGATTCAGGGATGCAAGTTGCTTTTCTGGCCTTCTAAGAAAACTGACCATGAATCTAGCAGAGCCACACCAGAACCCATAGGTGTGGGGCTGCAGGCTTCATTCCGGGTCCTGTGACCGGCCAGTAGATGACAGGGTCTGGTATCACCAGATGCTATATGCAGAAGAGTATAATCCTCTGTCTGAAATATTGTCAGGCTGACTTGTATACAGAGTGGTCCATATCTACATCTGTGGATTCAACTAAATGGGAACCAAAGTGCCCTGCTCCAGCTGTGCCTGTACTAAACAGGTGTAGATTTGTTTTTCTTGGCCACCTCTAAACAACACATTCTAACAATTGCATGTACACTGTATCAGGAATTGCAAGGGATCTAGAGATGATGTCTTAGTATATGGGAAGATGCTCATAGGTTACATGCAAATCCATTTTATATAAAGGACTTAAACACCATTTTTTCTTTTTGGTATGCATAGGGCTTATAACACGAATCCTGTGCACAAACTAAGGATGACTGCATCAAAGATTTGAGATTTCTGGTTTACTCAACAAAGTCAAGTGTCAACAGCTACTTAGCTATTCAGTCAAAGCCAAGATTGTTGTAAACATTACAATTGGTCTTTAGAGCATTGAAAAATCAAAGTAAGTTGCATAAACCACAGATAGCTGCAGCCACGGGGAAGCAGAGGTCAGTGGGAGGCTGTTCTACTCCAGCAGAGTCCCAACTGGGGTGTGGTGAAAGTCAATCCAGAGCAGTTTTCCCTTATGCGTATTTTCAATCTGTGTTGTCAACAAGCAAACCTAAGCCCTTCACTTTGTTGTGTAAACTAGGAGTCTCAAATCTTTATTATTCTCAATTGTCTCTGAGTTCAAATCTAAGTGTAGGATTAGACTCACTTGGAAGTCATTTCTGATTAAAACAAACCTTCAACAAAATGGTGACTCTAAAACCTTTATTTCTTGTATAAAATGTATTATTATATTTTATGTCCATAATTTACTATTTGACACTTATTCATATCAAAATCAGGATGTTTTCAAGAACACACTGAGACATTTTATTAAAATATAGATGTGTTAGGTTTAGAATTGGCATCAAATTCTGCTTTGCAAAAAACTCTCAAGAGACTCCCTCCCCCCAAATGCTATTGGTCCAGAGGAGATTTAGATTACAGTGTTCTCAATGCTGCAACCCTTTATCTTGTGGTGACCCCCAATCATAAAATTATTTTCATTACTACCTCATAACTACAATTTTCTACTGTTCTGAATAATAATACAAATATTTGATATGCAGGATGGTCTTAGGTGACCCCTGTGAAAAGGCCAGTTGGCCATACAGCTGCTAAGACCCACATGTCGAGAGCCACCACTGGCTTAGAAGATGTTTTAGCACTAGGTGCTTGCTTAGTGCTCTGGTCACAAGGAACTAACTGTCCATAGTCAAAATACTTTCTCCATACGAACAAGCACAAAACAAATACAATTACAATGTGTTGTTTTTGCTATTTCTTGGTTATTTACACAGATATTAGTAACTTGAAAAAAACCCTTTTTTCGTTTCTCTCTCCCCTCTCTTTCTTTTTCTTTGTCTTTTGGCTTTCTATACAGGGTTTCTCTTTGTAACTCTGGCTGTCCTGGAACTAACTCTTACCCAGGATGGCTTCAAACTCAGAGGTCCCCCTGCTTCATCCTCCAAAGTGCTAGGATTAAAGGCATGTGCCACCATGACCAGCAAAAAGACATTTGTTTCTGTTCTGTTAAAATGTTGGAGGAATCATAGTTTATATTAATGGTTTCATTTTGGTCTTAAGCACTGACGTAAGATTTTGACACAGTTGGAAATGAACTCAGAGGAGATCACCAAATCTTGCTCAAAAGAACACTCAGCAGAAAACAAAAGCTCACTGTTCATTTTCAAGAGTGCTTTTGTTTGAACCTTTATGTTACATTTCAGTAAGACTCATGGTTATTGTTTTTAAAGATTTATTTATTTATTATGTATAATGTTCTGTCTGTATGCATGTCAGCATGCCAGAAGAGGGCACCAGTTTTCATTACAGATGGTTATGAGCCACCATGTGGTTGCTGGGAATTGAACTCAGGTCCTCTGGAAGAGCAGCCACTGCTCTTAACCCCTGAGCCATCTCTTCAGCCCAAGACTCATGGTTAATATTAAATTACTTTATAAGTGTACAAAATACTTTTTGGCCATTCTTTCTGTTTTACAACTGAACAGAATAGTATTTTTCAAGCTGAGGCTGGGGAACCTGTGTGTATTTTACTCACAGTCTTAGTGAGCAACAATCAGCATTAAAAACAAGTAACTGAGGACCTATGGGACTCTCACTGCCTGGGCTGCATTATGCTCCGAGGATGGTCTTTGTCTCCTTCCACTGACCTGGGTGGAATGTTGGGGCTGTGTCCATGAGATGCTCTTCCTGACTGGGTGGCTCCGAAGCAGCAGAGACTTCTCCCTCACAGCTCCGGAGAGTGTAAGAAGGCAGACAGGTGGAGTTCTGGTTAAGGGACATTTCCCAGATTTCAGATGGCTGTGTCCTCATACAGGTGTGGGGAGAGGAAAGGGAGAGAGTATGGAACGCTGGCAAACGCTCGCTCCAAAATCATTGTTAGTAAGGGCACTGAGAGCATCTGAGAGGGTTCCACACCCATGACATAACCACCTCTCAGAGGCCCTGCTTCCTAGTACCTCATCACACAGAGCTACAAGCTCGGTCATTTTGGAGGGGAGATCAAGTTCACGGCACTGGCAAAAGAGACAGGAAGTGCTTTTGTATATAAATGCCTTGTATTTCTACCTTCCTTCCTGGAAACGAAGGAGTGTCTGGAAAGCACGTGACCCACAGCCCTAACTGACTCCACTGATGGCTAGAACGAGCCCACCACCAGTGTGCAGCCCCACAGAAAGTCCTCTACTCTCTTGGAGGGCTCACCAGTCCTACTGAGATTGTAGATAGATAGTTGAGCAATTTTTTTCCCCTAAAGCAAACAACTTTAGAAGTAGTTTTTTCTAGAGCAACTGAGCTCAGCGCATTTGGTGTGCATGTGGTATGCACAAGCCACAGCCTGCACGTGGAGGTCGGGGCACAGCTAGAGGGAGTCAGTTCTCTCCTTCCACCACGTGGGTTCCAGGTGCCGAAGTCAGGTCAAAGGACTTTAATCCTCTGAGTTGTCTTGCCAGTCCATAGAATGTACGCCAAAAAAGAATCTGTTTCAGGTTTAGACACGGGTGTGTGCCTACAGTGTTGATGTGAATGTGTTTTCTAACTTGCGGGTGGGGGTCTCAGTGAGAGTCACAGGATTCTTGGGAGGATCACAGGGTGAGATGATTGAAAAGCCCCTCCATCTATGTCCAAGAGAAAGAGTAGTAAAATAAAATCCGATACCTCAAGTCATACAATTTTGCGGTTGTGTGTTTTCCCTCTAGCGCTAGGCTGAAACTGAACTGCCACCGTGATGACATTAGGGGCGGGACCTGGCTTGGAGGTGGGACAGGTGCTATCATGAAAGTTCAGTCCTCGTCTTGTTCTGTCTTACTCCTTCGCCTGTTTGCTAAGGTTCTGCTAGATGCAACTCCCTTGATCTCGGACTTCCCAGTTCTAGGAACAGTGTCTTAGTAACTTTCTGCTCATTCTAAGTTATCCGATCCACGGAATCTGTTATAGCAGCACAAAACAGAGTAAGCCCGGAAACTGAAGCAGAGAGTGAGGCTGGTACAGCAAACATATGACAATGAAAACACGAAAGAAGCTTTGGAACGAGGTGATGAGTAGAGGCTGGAAGGAGGGAGAGGATCCGACCTGAAAAAGCCTCACTTGCTATAAACGGAGTGTGAGGGGTGATGCTGGCGAGGGCTTGGGAAAGAAGGGCAGGGAAGGCCTGGGAATATTTAAGGTGGCTTGAGAGACTGTGCTTAGAATGTTGGCAGAGATGTGAATGGAAAAGGCCACTCGGATGAGATCTCAGATGGAAATGAGGAAGGCCCTGGAAACCGGAGCATCCTTGTTAAACGGTGGCGAAGAATCCGGTGGGATTGTGTCATGCCCCAGGGCTCTGCGGAAGCAGAGCTCAGCGTGACGATGGCACTTGTCAGCAGGGTTCTTTTAACTGAACGCAGTAAAATGTGAGAAGAGGCTGTTTCGAGATGGAATTTATCATTAGAAGGAAACCAGAACATTGAGATTTAAGGGGTGATTGGGCTGGCCCTGTGGAGAGAATGAAAATGCTTGTCCAGGAGAGGAAAATCGAGGATGTGGCCTTACCACCATCTGAGAAGGAAATTATTGTTGGCAGAAAAAAGCCTGTTCCTCCAGAAAGGACATCAGAGACATCTGTGCCACCCTCCCCATCACAGGCCTAGAGGAAGGAAACACCATGGGCATGAGGCCTCACGTCTCTGCTCCCTACGTTCAGATGTAGCACTCTTCGGCTGCCCTAGCCGCGGCTCCAGCCGGCCCATCTGAAGCCTCACATCCTGCTCCGGGGACTCAGGGCTGTGAATTCTGGTGGCATCCACATGGTGCACAGACTGCAGTGCTTTCAGGGCATGGCTCTCCCTGTCTTCCTTTCAAAGGGTGTACTGAACAGCCCGAGGGCCCTGGCAGAAGCTTGCTGTGGTGATGGGGCTTCCCCAGGGTGGGGGTGGGCGCGCCTGGGCACAGAGCTTGGAGTTACCAGAACACCACAGCTGTAGGCAGGAACCTCTAAGCCACAAATGTACAGTGGGGAGAGCCCAGCAAAGCCATGGGGGTGGAGCTGCAGGGCTTGGGGAGGGGCCACCTCTGCCCTCTGGGTCTGGGCGGTGAGTCATAGAATTAAAGGATGTTCTCAAACCTTAAAATTCAGCATTGTTCTCTGTTCCTCTCTCCTACTATCCACTCTCCCCACTCCAGACCTGTTATTTCATTATCTGTCTAGACTTCTCCCTTCTGAAATGGCCAAGTCCGCCGCAACTGTGCCATCTCTGTAGTTGGAAAGCACACACCTGTTGATTCCACAGACTCACAGCTTTGGGGATTTGCCTCAGGATGAAGTGTACCAGGAGATTCACCCACATCTGTTCAGAGGGGACTCGGAACTTTTGAGTTGAAGCTGGAACCAGTTAAGACTGACTGAGATGGAATAAGGATATTTTACATAAGAGAAGAATACACATGATATAAAGGGTCAGAGGAAGAATCCCATGGCCTGGATCGGTGTCTCCTTTAATATACATATTGAAACTTAACTGTTGTTCTTCTAGTTCTGAGTTGCAACATTAGAGATGTGGTTGAGCACTCTGTCCTTCGGAGTTGGATTTCAGTGTTAAAGGGTGATCACTCTACACAGTCCCACATCTTCTTTGCCTTTCTGCCTTTTGCCAATAGATGGGAGGAAAGGCCCCTTCCCATAGGAGCCAGATACAAGCTTCTTCATGTTAGACCTTCCACATTCCAAAACCGTAAGTTTGAATTAATTCTAAGTTACCCCCTCTCGGGTGTTCTCTTACAGCACAGGACAAATGGAAACATCCCATCTAGTAGGATGTGTTGACGCCTGTCTGCTCTACCACCATTATTTGATCAGTGCATTCTCAGCTCTGAAAGGATGTCCAATGGGCCTCCATCTCTCTAGCCTTCCTTGTCAGTATTTACAGGTCAGCACCACATGTCTTCAGGAACCCGTCCTTCTATTGTCTACATGTTTTCTGGTCCTCCCACCATAATAAAATTGCACAAAATTAAGCTGTGCTCTCAGTATCTAAATCTAACAGCCTGTTCTTTATTCCTTCTGAATTATTGTGCACTGAATATTTGTGACCCTGTCATGCATATACTGAAACATTAACCCCTCCCCCCCCAGTGTGGGTGTACTTAGAGATGTACCATTATTTAAGGTAACTAAGGTTAAACGAGGTTGTAAGGATGAGACCCTGACGTAATAGGATTAGTGTCTTATAAACCCAGAATGCTAGCACCAAGGAAAGGCTATATGAAGACATAGCAAAGATGGACCATCTGGATGTTAGGGAGAAAAGACTTCCTCAGAGACTCAGACCTTATGGAACTGTGATCTCGGGCTTCCCAGCTTCTGGAAAACAACTTTCTGTACTTTAAGTCACACAATTTGTGGTATTCAGTTACGGCAGACCAAGCAGACTCCTTGATGTATTCAGCAACTGAGAGCAGCAAAGCAAGGGTGGAATTGGAGTTCTGCTCAGTTTTGAAATCACGTGTTAGCTTTAACAAGTAAACTGCAAGCCAAAGGAGTTTGACCTGGTAGGCCTCTGTGCAACCAGTCCAAAGGTCCCCACTAAGTACTCTGCGCTCATCAATATCTCTAAGACCATAGCAGAGCACCCCAATAGAGCATCCTGGGGGAGGCTACCCACACTGCTTTCCAGCATGTAGGCTTTCACTTCCTCATCTAACTCTGCTTCTTCTTCTAAATAAAGCTTCGGCTTGCTGACCTGCTGTGTGTGTCTATCAGTACTTTTATTAGTGAGACCAAGGATCTGGGTAGAAAAGGTTAACTCTTACGAAAGGAGAAGATTTGAATTTTAGTGTCTTATTGACAGACAAACATGAGTGGCATTTAATACTATGTCCTAATCAAACTATTATAACGCCTGTGTCTGCCTAGCACTGCATAGAATTCTCTTCCTCAGAATGTCCCTTGCACCCTCCTGAGAAAAAAGAAGAAAAGTGTCTGTGTAGCAGATAGCAAATGTAGTAGTTCCTTTACACCCCAAGTGAATTAGTATTTTCTGACAATAATTCTTCAAGTAACACTGAAGCCTGAAAGTTACCACTAATTAGAACAAATAGTTATGTATTCTTGGACTCCTGACAGATGTATGTTGATAAATATCCTTATTTATTTATTTTTCTTATTTTCGTGTGTGTTGGTAGAACACTAAGTAATGCGGTGAATCGAACATGTTAATCAATGTTAACTTTCTTCTAAATCTTAGTCGTTAGTATATGAGATCTGTGTGTGTGTGTGTGTGTGTGTGTGTGTGTGTGTGTGATTTTTGTGTGTGTATATGTACATACTCTGTTGACCAGTTTTTTTTCCCTTTTACAATAAATAGCTTAGGGAAACCATTTAAAAGAAGGAAAACCCCCTTTTCACTCATGGTCTCAGAGATTTCTAGTCAGGGCTGCTTGGTTCTTTTGTTTTGCACTTGTGGTGAGATAGATATTGGAGGACCAAGCTGTTCCTGAGGTGGCAGACAAGAAGCAAAAGAACTAAGAAGGGGTGGGGACAGGCAGGTTTCCGGGATGTGACAGTGACTTACTTCCTTCAGCTGTGGTCCCAATTTTCTGGTTTTCCACGGCTGCCTGATAGAGTGTCCTATAATTAATCTACTACAGCACCCTTTCATTTCTTAGGCCCCCTCAGGATGCAGACACAGCTTTATTATCTGATCCAGTGACTGGGGTCAAACTTTGGTGGGGATTACTTCATATCTGAACAATAACTAGCTCTCTATCTGTCTCTCTCTCTTTCAATAGAACTGGGGGAGGTGACAATTGTATATTTGGAACATGGAAGGTAGGTAAGTGGCCACTCACTCAGTGGGCCTTCAGCAACTGAACTAGATCTAGGAGGGGTGCCAAAGAGATCCTTACAGGCTCTGCACTCTGCAGTTAGGACTTGCCCCAGGTGGGGGCAGGGCCCAAATGTGCAGGGTTGAACTGTGTTTAAAAGCAGTAGACACACACAACCCTGCCCCCCCCAAGTTCAACCTTTCCTCTGCGGGGGTCCTTGGCCCACCAGGAGTCCCTGTTCCTGTGCTGAGATCAGAGATCCAGAGGGGCAAGTGTGTGTGCACCCTTCAGGAAGGTCCCCAGAAGGGAGTGCGGGCACCTCCAGCCCCTGCTGCAGGGGTTTCTTTGTTTGTGTGGACAACCTTGCCCTCCCCCTGCAAGTTTGCTCTTTCTTCTGTGGGGTCCTTGGCCTACCAGAAGTCCCTGTTCCTGTGCTGAGATCAGCGATCCAGAGGGGTCCTTAGCCCAGGAACAGATCCTGCTCCTGCACTGAGGAAATCCAGCTAGAGGGCACTCCTTTCCATCTTCGGGGTCCTTAGATCCACCAGCACAACCGGCTCCAGTACTGTGAGGCCCCAAGAGAGGACAGACCAAGAAAATTCTCCAAGTACACTGTCACTCACAGCAAAGATTGGATCAAGATGCCAAGACTTTCCTGGCTGTATTTGAAAGAAGAGATGGGCAGGCGCCAATGCAAGAATTCCTCCAACAACATGAAAAGCATCATGACAACACCAGAATCCAGTGAGCACCTAACAAGAAGACTTGAACACCCTATTCCAGAAGAAGTAGAAGAAAATGACTTTAAACGTTACTTAATGAAAATGATGGAGACCTTTAAAGAGGAAGTGAAAAACTCCCTTAAAGAAATGGAGGAGAAGACAAACAAAAAGCTGGAAGAAATTAAAAAACCCCTCAAAGAAACCCAAGAAAACCAAGAAAAAGCAATTAAACAGGTGAAGGAAACAGTTCAAGACTTGAAGATTGAAAGAGAGGTAATAAAGGAAACAAAAACTGAGAAACTGAGGGAACTCTGGAAATGGAAAATCTGGGTAAATGAACAGGAACTACAGAGACAAGTATAACCAATAGAATACAAGAGATAGAAGAAAGAATACTGAAGATACTATAGAGGAAATAAACTCATTGATTAAAGAAAACAACAAATCCAACAAATTCTTAAAACAAAACATCCAGGAAATCTGGGACACCATGAAAAGACCAAACCTAAGAATAATAGGAGTAGAAGAAGGAGAAGAATTACAGCTCAAAGGCCCAGAAAATATATTCAACAAAATTATAGAAGAAAACTTTCCCAACCTAAAGAAGGATATTCCTATGAAGGTAAAAGAAACATACAGAACACCAAATAGACTGGATCAAAAAAAAAAAACCAAAACATCAACTTGCCATATAATAATCAAAACATAAAACATACAGAATAAAGAAAGAATATTAAGAGCTGCAAAGGAAAAATGGCAAGTAACATATAAAGGTAAACTGCAGGGAGCCATACGCTTGCATCCTCGCAGTTTGGAGGTAAACAAATTCCATATATGGCAATGCTTCAGGACTGAGTGTCCAGGCGCTTCCCGCATGCACAAATAGCCTAAGTGTCCCTAGCCAATCCCGAGAATTCTGGTGCCAGCGGGACTTAGCAGCCAATCAAGGCGCGAGTTGCGTCATATCTCCCTATATAAGCAGCCGCCATGTTAGACCTCTCTCTCTCTCGCCTCCGCTCTCCCTTCAACCTAGAGGCTCTCTTGCCTCTCGTTTTTTCCTCAACCGAGTGCTCTCCAATAAAGCGTGATCGGGAAGAATCCTGAGTCTGGCTGTTCATTCTGCTGGTCGGGGTCAGCCAGAATTGGTGCCAGAAACCCGGGAACACTCCCGGGGACACCGGGCGAGAGGGCCGAAAAGAGGATTCAGAACCCGACACGTGGAGAGGTAGTGACCGGTCGGCAAAATCCCTCCAGGTATGTTGAACCTGCAAATTGATCCTTGGGTATTCTATGGTGTTTTTCAGCAAGCCCCTCCAGATATGTTGAACCTATTCTGTGGTGTTTTTGTGGGCCTTGTCATTGTCGTTCCCTTTTGTTGTTTTTGGTTGCGCCACCACCGCAAGGATCACAAAGAAAAGGATCCAAAGAGGGAAAAAGGAAAGGCCCTCAACGATCCATTTAAATATAAAGATAAGGATCCGAAGGGGGAGAAAGAAAAGGTCCCCAACGATCTGGCCCAAGGACATAGACAGGAGGGAAAAAAGAAAAAGGACTCACTCTTTATACCTGGTCCTGGACAAATTTCAGAATTTAGACCTTTCGGGGGAGGAGTTGGACCCCCAG